>JAOTRA010000018.1:871765-883806 GCA_026260255.1 Pseudolaguvia tuberculata
AGAGACACACACACACAGACAGAGACACACACACACAGACAGAGACACACACACACAGACAGAGACACACACACACACAGACAGAGACACACACACACACAGACAGAGACACACACACACAGACAGAGAGACACACACACAGACAGACAGAGACACACAGACACACACAGAGAGACACACACACACAGACAGAGAGACAGAGAGACACACACACACACACACACACACACAGACAGAGAGACACACACACACACACACACACACAGAGACAGAGAGACACACACACATACACAGAGACAGAGACACACGCACACAGACAGAGAGACACACACACACAGACAGAGACACACACAGACAGAGACACACACACACACCTCATGTCAATCACAAATCAAATCCCATTTCCCAGATATTACTGATAAATGTTAAGAGACAGAGATATTGATTTCTACTGTGAGGCAGACAATACTGCACTATGTTATCCAGGTGGTTCGTCTGGTTTGTTGCACAGTGATTTACGTAAATTTTGATATAATAATTATAATAATATCATTTGGTGATTACATTCTTTAAGTTTCAGCTTTAATGGTCTCTACACCCCTTTTTTACCTTTTAAACGACACCCTTTGTTCCATCTTCACCAGAGGTTGTTTGAAAGAACTTTGTTGAGGCACCTGAAGCACAATGGTCCGTCCTTTCCAGCTTGCGGTGTGTGTTTATGTCTGAAGGCACCTCTATTGTACTCAAGACATCTTTGATTCTCTCCATACAGACAATAGAGGCTTCATGGGTTTCTTTAGAGAGCTGCGACAGACTAAGGAAGCCATGTGGAAGGTCGTCAACTACACACAAAGTCACAGGCTGCTGAAGGTTTCGCAGTCGTCTGGCAAACATTACAGAGTCGTCTAACATGGGGTCCAGAGCACAAGCCTAAAGGAATTCAGCAATTGAAAACAGACTAAAAGCAGCACAATATCACATCATAAAACAAGATGGGAAAGCACAAAACCTGGCAACATCATTTCTTACCACTATTTGAACAGAAGGCAGTCCTTTCAGCATGTGGTCTGGAGCCAGTAGTGGGGACATGTACGGATTTCTGAAGACAGGCGAAGAATCGACATTCATTTTGGCAAGCTGCTCGGAGCGCAACGGTTCAAAGTCTCCAGGAAACCCTTGTGGATTTTCTGAGTGCTCATCCCCAGAAGGGGGAGGTACTGCCACTGATAAGATGGAACCTGACACAGAAGGGTCTACCTCTTTGGAGAAATAGCTACTAATATCTTTGGGCTTGAACATCAATTGGGTAGTGTAGGTGTATGTGTGTGTGAGAGAGAGAGAGAGAGAGAGAGAGAGAGAGAGAGAGAGAGAGAGAGAGAGAGAGAGAGAAAATGATAGGTGACCACCAGATTAAATGTAACTGCAAATCATGTGCAATATCAGTTTATCAGAAATACCTGGCTTTCCAGAATTGCCGTAGTGTTTAGTATTGGATGATTATCATGCGTGAGGTTGGCACTGTGGTTGGCAGTTATGTTGATGCTGTTGTGGTTGTTGCTGGTGGGCTCGCTGGCAGTGTGGGTGACCAAACCATCACAAGTGTGGCTTTTCAGCGAGAACATTGAAGAGGTTTCCATAAGCAGAGAATCAGACTGGTTAGAACTGAGAGTTCCCTCAGAAACACTGGTCCTCATAGTCTCTAAACAATAAGAGTGAAGGAAGCAAATAAAAAGGTAATCATTTGACTTATTAATAACATTATATAGAGAAAGAGATTGTTTGACTTTAGCTACAGTATCTGCTATGGTAGAATAAAGATTTAGACTATTAAAACTAACTAAAGTGTGTGTGAGCGGTTCTTCGTCTATGTGTTGGCCCTGTGATAGACTGGCGACCTGTCCAGGTTTTACTCCTGCCTTTTGCTCTATGTGCACTGGGATAGGCTTCAGCGAACACCGCTGACCCTGAATTAGGGAACAAGTGGGTAAGAAGATGAATGAATGGATGAATGAATGAAAACTAACCAATACTAAAATAAATTATAAAAAAGATGTGCTCCATTATCACATTCCAAGTTATTATTAGAGTGGGAAAAAAAAAAAATTCACACCAGTGTTCCTGATCTTACCACCACTGAACCCCTTTGGGAGGAACTGGAATGGCGACTGACCGTCCCCAGACCTCCTTTACCTGACATTAGTGTCTGATCTCACTAATACTGTTGGAACTGAATGAAGAGATTCTCACATTCAAGCCCCACAGTGGACTGGAAGGTTTTACTAGAAGACTGGAGCTTCATCCAATAGTAACAATGGGAATGGATCTGGTGGAAAATATTGAAAATCGCATGTGTTTGGCAACCTTTGGCAATTAGTTTCATTGGTGACAGATTGCCGATGGAAGTGTGTGCTAGTGTGTGGATTGGTGACCCGTCCAGGGTGTATCCCTGCGTTTTGCTTTATGTGCAATGGAATAAGCTCCAGCAAACCCCTTAGACCCAGAATTGGGGAATAAGCGGGTTCGAGGAAGAATGAATAAATATATTCAACAGTTTTGATGGAGTGTCCATACTGTGTGTCATCCAGGCGTCTCCACGTTTACGTGTACTATCCAGTGGCCGCTACTTGCAGATCAATAACGCAGAAATAGGAGACACCGGACGCTACACATGCATTGCTAGCAACATTGCCGGAGAAACCAGACGCAATTTTAATCTGAACGTAAACGGTGAGCTGTGATCGAGTCGAATAAAAAAAAACAATCGCTTTAACTAACAATAGAAAAATCGTATTTATTTTACTTTATTTCTAGTTGCCCCCACTATAAAGGAAAGTCCTCACGTCATTTCGGTCCACATTAACATGCCAGTGGTGTTGGATTGCATCGTCAGTGGTGTTCCTGCTCCACGTGTCACCTGGAGGAAACAAGGTTCCGTTCTTGCAGGAAACAATCCCAGGTCTGTAGCTTAACGCCATATCTACAGATTTCACTTCAGCTGGATAATAAATGACACACTTTCTTACCTGGATAGGTATCATTTTGCCGAGGACGGCTCTCTTCAGATCCACTCCGCCCAGTTATCTGACACGGGCAATTACTTGTGTATGGCCACCAACCAGGCAGGCACCCAGCGCAGGAGGGTGGACCTGCAAGTGTATGGTGAGTGTGTGAAACAATATTAAAACACAGTATATATTTCTATTATTATAGAAATTGTCCAAATATTTTCATATCAAATCCTCATCATCCTCATCCTCATCATCCTCATCATCATCATTCGTGTACTTTTATCAAATCCTTAGTGTCCCCTTCCATTGCTGAGGGTCCAACTAACGTCACAGTCACCGTAAACATTCAGACTACTTTGTCCTGTGAGGCCACCGGCATCCCTAAACCCACCGTCACATGGACCAAGAACGCTCGACCTCTCAATACAGACCAGAACCAGAATATTTACAGGTTCAGCCAGGTTTTCTTCTATTTTCTTTTCTGTTTCACTGCGTCCCCAAAGGGATTTAAGTGTATGTTGTTTGTAACTGGTGGTGATAATAGGCAGCTGTCATCAGGATCTCTGGTTGTAATCGCACCGACAGTGCATGACGCAGCTGTGTACGAGTGTTTGGTGTCCAACGAGGCAGGTCAGGACCGGCGAGGTATCCAGCTCACAGTATATGGTGAGCAAACTTTATGCTCATGAAACTCCTTCACTTTACTCACAGGAACTTTCACCATTTCACAATCATTTTTTTAATAATAAATAATAGTTCATTTTAGTTGTTAGCACAGTCATCGTTCATACAATCACCTTCGCACCCGCTTGGGTCACGGGGGTCGGCTGGTGCCTATCCCAGCTCCCATAGGGTGAGAGGCAGGGGTTACATCCTGGACGGGTTGCCAGTCCATCGCAGGGCCACACATAAACAAACAACAACACACATTCACTCCTGTGGACAATTTAGAATCCCCAATCGACCTATTTTGCTTGTTTTTGGACTGTGGGAGGAAACCGGAGTACCCGGAGGAAACCCATGCAAGCACGGGGAGCACATGCAAACTCCGTACAGAAAGATACTCAGCCCGGGGAATTGAACCCGGGACCTTCTTGTTGTGAAGCGACTGTGCTAATCACTACACCACCACGCCGCGCGGTTAGCACAGTGACCTCACAAAAAGAAGGTCCCTGGTTCCATTTCCAGGCAAGGGATCTTTCTGTGTGGAGTTTGCATGTTCTGCTTGCGCTTGCATGGGTTTCCTCCAGGTACTCCGGTTTCCTCTCACAGTCCAAAAACACTTCTAAATTGCTCATAGGAGTGATTGTAAGTGTGTTGTTGTTTGTCTATGTGTGGACTGGCGACCTGTCCAGGGTGTACTCCTGCCTTTTGCCCTATGTCAGCTGAGATTACAGACATTTAATGTTACAGCAAACATCCCATTCTTATCTGTACTGTACGAAGTTAAAGAGTGTCCTCTTCCCCCAGTGCCACCTGCCATTGCTGATGAGACTACAGAGGTGCTTGTGAGCAGACTGTCCCCAGTGGTGATCAGCTGTACTGCATCTGGATTTCCTACTCCTGTTCTGCAATGGAGCAAAGACGGGATGCAGCTGGCCAAAGAAGGAGACGGCTATAAGATACTGCCCTCTGGTGAGAATTGCATTTTCTATTGTAGTTAATTCCTCCTAGTGTTATAATTTATTCTAGTTTAATATAAACCATGTATGTAAACATTTGTTTTGATTAATATTGTCTCAGGTGCTCTGGAGATAGCTGCTGCAGAACTCAGTCACACCGGGCGTTACACATGTGTCGCAAATAACGCCGCGGGATCGGCTCGCCGCCATGTACAGGTCATCGTGCAGGGTAATCTTTCTACAGACACAGCTATTGTTTTTAGACTTATATCAGGAAATAGTGTTGGATTGCTAATTGTAAGGTCAAGGTTCGATTTACAGCGTCACTATTTTTCCATTATTAAAGATAGAAAGTAAGTGATGAGTACTAAGATGAGTAGAATCATCTTTTTTTATACCTACTAGAGCCTCCAGTGATCCAAGCCCAACCGTCAACACTCGATGTGATTTTGAACAACCACGTGACCCTGCCGTGTCGTGCCTCAGGAACCCCGCGCCCTACCATAACCTGGCAAAAAGAAGGCATCAACATTGTTACCACTGGTTAGAGACCGTTTTGGGGGGTTTTTTCCTCAAAAAATTCAACCTGATAACTTTATTCAGCATTAATCATAACACCAGATTTCTACATTCCAACATCAGGAAGGGATTTTACTGTTTTGCCCAACGGTGGTCTGCTGATCTCACAGGCCAAAGTGGAAGACACTGGTACCTACATATGTGTTGCCCAGAATCCAGCAGGCACGGCACTGGGCAAGACCAAACTTCGGGTGCAAGGTAAGCAGGACTAAAAATAATCACCATAAGAGTGCAATTGGATTTTAATTAGCAAATTGTCCTCAACGTAGCAATTTATCTTCTACAGTGCCCCCAGTGATCACTTCAAGCACTAAGTCCTACACTATAACCGTGGATGGATCGCTAACTCTGCAGTGCCAGGCTGAGGGATACCCGACCCCATCAGTCAACTGGTACAAAGATGGGAAGCCACTGTCTGAGTCCATACGCCAGCGCATACTTAGCTCTGGTTCTCTTCATATTGTATTCGCACAGCCAGTAGACACGGGTCTGTACACCTGCACTGCAGCTAACGTGGCTGGAAGCCTCAGCCTGGAGATGAGTGTCACTGTTTTGAGTGAGTTACAAAGAAAGATTAAGTGCATAGGCTTAATTGCAATTTTATTCACAATTTGATAAGAATTGATAAGAAGACTAGTTCTTCCTACCTTTTCTTTCAGTCCCGCCCGCCATCCGCAAAAGTGACCCAGAGTTGTGGGTGGTGGAGGACACTCGAGCATTGCTGTCCTG
Organism: Pseudolaguvia tuberculata; assembly: GCA_026260255.1. Taxonomy (NCBI): domain Eukaryota; kingdom Metazoa; phylum Chordata; class Actinopteri; order Siluriformes; family Sisoridae; genus Pseudolaguvia; species Pseudolaguvia tuberculata. The sequence continues at coordinate 877,704 of JAOTRA010000018.1, forward strand.
TGCAGCTGAAGGAATGCCTCAGCCCATTCTGAGCTGGGAGAAAGAAGGCATTGCTTTGACCAACACAACAGGAGCTTACATCATCTTGTCTTCTGGGGAACTGATCCTGGAAAACGCTCAGGTCAGAGAATCAAGATACTTTGCTCTTAAATGAATTGAAATTGATTTTTTCCCAACCTGGTGCATTTCATTTGCAGCCTGAGGATGCTGGGAGCTACACCTGTGTGGCCACCAATTCCGTGGGACAGGACAGTCAGACGATCGATCTATCAGTGTATACGCACCCAGTGTTAACAGAGATCTTGCAGGACATGGCTCTAAATAAAGGAGAGCGCCTCTTATTGGCCTGTGGGGCCACAGGAATTCCCTCACCCAAAATAACATGGGCTTTCAACAATAACATTATCCCAGGTGAGAACATCCATCCATCCATCCATCCATTCACATGAGACATATCCAAGCGATCTAACAAAGCACCTAACATTGAACTGCTCCACTATGTCTTGTTTTTGCTTCTAGCTCATTACAGTCATGTGAACGGCCACAGTGAGCTGGTAATTGACCGAGTGAGCAAAGACGACGCGGGAACGTACTCCTGCATCGCAGAGAACCAATTGGGGTCCATCAAATCGCTGGGTTTTGTCTTCGTCAAAGGTGCCTAAATGGTTATTGTCTATGAATGTTTGCCAGCAGCCTCTAAACCAGGGGTGTCCAAACTTTTCAGCCCAGGGGCCGCATTAACTATCAAACAGCAGTTTGGGGGCCGATTACACAACTTGAGAATAAGAATTCACCATATTCACCACAGGATTCAGAACACTGATAATGTCCACATATTTACACACAAAGCTTCAAAAAAGGTTGATAAAATTCGCAGCTCAATGAAGACGCATGTGAGTCACACACAGACAGACACACACACACACACACACACACACACACACACACACACACACACTGTTCGTGTTATCATGAAAAGTAACAACTAGGAGCTGAATTAACTTTTATATAGTATTTGGTTTTTATGTAGTTTTGTGCTTAAAACATTCCAAACTCATTTAATAAGGCGAAGCGATTATCTAAGCACCTTATCAGCAGCGAAGCTCCGCGAAACTAGCACCGCCCCCTGACAGACTGAACAGAATTGCAGGCAGCAATCCATTTCAAATCTCTGCCACTAGATGGCGTATTTCATCTCAAAAACGTAACGTCCACATAAGCGGCAACTGATTTTGGCACGATACACGTAAATTTCCATAATTTTATTCCTAGATAAAAAGGCTTCCGCGGGCCGCAGCTGGCCCGCGAGCCATAGTTTGGACACCCCTTCTCTAAACTGAAGTTTCACTGTTTTCAAATGTTATAAACATTTTATAAAAACTGTATAATCAATTACATAATCTGTTACACTTTAAAAATGATAGTCGCACTTGTCCTGCTTTCTGTGACCCTCCAGAGCCTCCCATCATAAATGGGGATGTCCATTCCAACCACATCGAGCCTCTGGGTGGAATTGCAATTCTGAACTGTGAAGTGAGGGGAGACCCTCTACCCACCATCCAGTGGAGCAAGAAGGGTGTTAATGTCCGTATTAGCAACCGCATCCGTCAACTGGACAACGGTTCTCTGGCCATCTACGGCACTGTGGTAGTGTAACGTGTTTGTGATTTTTTTTTACAAATGCATTTTTGTGTACTTATTTACTCACGTATTTAGTTTTACAGTCACGCTTTTTGTTTTCTTTAGGCCGAGGATGCTGGTAGCTACGTGTGCGTAGCTACAAACGATGCTGGAGTCGTGGAAAGGACAGTCACTCTTACTTTACAGAGTAATATATGCAATAGAAAATAACACAGTATCTGCAGTGTCTAAATGAGAAGATTTATTTCTAATCTATCAATTGTCTTGTTTATCAGGTTCTCCGAACTTTAACGTGGAACCAGTGGACACAGTGGTGGATTCAGGCTCTATCGTGGTGCTAAACTGCCAGGCACAAGGTGAACCTACACCAGTCATCGAGTGGACCCGGCAAGGCCGCCCACTTCTGGCCAATGACCGTATTACTATGCTATCTAATGGCTCCCTGAGGCTCAGCAGCGCTCAAAAAGAGGACACTTCTGAGTATGAGTGTGTGGCCCGCAACCTTTTGGGCTCAACACTAGCGCATGTGGCCCTCACAGTCCGTGGTAAGATAGAAAGCTGAGTGTGTATTCATACTTATTTTTCACTTTACGTGACAACACTTGCCCACTTGTTTATGTCTTACACCCACAAGTTCATGGAGGCTACTCTGAGTGGATGGAATGGGGTGCCTGCAGTGTGTCCTGTGGGGAAGGAATTCAAAAGAGACTAAGACGCTGTAACAACCCTCAGCCTGCTAACGGTGGTCGTCAGTGCTCAGGATCTGACACTGAGATCCGCAGCTGCCAAGGCAAACCATGTCCAGGTGAGCCAGATCTTTGGTAAAATCTGATTCTGGTAATTATTACTTCTTTTATATGATCTTAGTGTGTGTGTGTTTGTGTAGTGGATGGTCGGTGGACAGACTGGACAGCATGGGAGGAGTGCTCTCGTACCTGCGGTCAAGGCAACAGGACTAGGGTACGAACCTGCAGCAAACCTCCACCCCAACATGGAGGCCGGGCTTGCGAGGGTCGAGCTGTAGAGGTCATTATGTGCAGCATCCGACCCTGTCCTGGTAAATGGATTTTAATTCATCTTTTTGTTTTTTGATCTTTATAGACTCCTCAATAGAGTCCTTATGGCAAACACATAAATATACCCTACGTGTCTATTACACAGTGGCTGGGAACTGGTCTTCTTGGCTGCAATGGAGCCCTTGCAGTGAAACATGTAGTAAAGGCATGCAGACAAGAATCCGGCTGTGCAACAACCCCCCACCATCTTTTGGTGGACCACCATGTAGTGGCGCAGACACACAAACTCAAGTGTGCATGGAGAGGAACTGCCCCGGTAAAAACAAGGGAAAAACGTAGCATTGATGTACTAATAGATAGATGCAATAGACAGATGCAACAGGTTATTTTGGTTTCTAAGGCTGCAGGGTTGGGAATGGGTATGGAATTCAGATGTAATTATCATAATGATCTGCACAGTGGATGGAAAATGGTCGTCGTGGGTGAGCTGGAGTGCCTGTAGCGTTTCCTGTGGAGGTGGAACCAGACAAAGGACACGCCTTTGTGCAAGCCCTGCCCCTTCACACGGAGGGAGGCGGTGTGAAGGAAACGATGTTCACATCGACTTTTGCAACAGTGAACCGTGTCCTAGTGAGCATTCACTTATAGTACATGGCTTTGCCCCTCAAATGCAAACTGATACAACATATAACAACAGAACAATTGGCAACTTGCTTCTCTGTTGTTGTTTTGCCAGTTCATGGTAACTGGGGTCCCTGGAGCACCTGGGGCAGCTGCAGTCGGACTTGCAATGGAGGACAAATGCGACGTTACAGAACATGTGACAATCCTCGACCAGCTAACGGGGGTAGAGCGTGTGCTGGGACTGACACAGAGATCCAGAAATGCAGCACTTTGAGTTGCCCAGGTATAACCATTAGACATTCCTTATATCACCTTTTATGCAGATGATTGAGTGACAGAATGGAATAGAATGATGAAGGTCAGTAATGGCTTAATAGATAGATGCAATAGAGGTGGGGGTGTACAAACTTTGGTCTCCTTGGGTTTTAAAAAATATTTTTGCAAAAATATAGTATAATTGATAGTACGTTTTTTGGTCATGTTAGTGGATGGCAACTGGAGTCCATGGCAGCCATGGGGTGAGTGTTCTGCTTCCTGTGGTATCGGGGAACAAACAAGAATCCGTTCCTGCAGCAATCCAGCTCCGAGCAACAAAGGACGCTCTTGCGCAGGAGACTCCACCCAACTTTCCAGGTGCAACATTCAACCATGTCCAGGTAAAAAAAAAAAAAACCCATCAAATCATCAGTGTTGATTTGCTGACAATGCTTAACTAAAATGACATGCCTTTATTTTTTTTTGCTCAGGTGGTCCTCAGAAGGCCAGAGGAAACATCATTGGCACCATTAATGATGTGGAGTTTGGTATCGCCTTCCTCAATGCAACAATAATTAGCAGTCCTTCAGCAGGAAGTATCATACATGCTACCATCAGCAACATACCCAGGAGTCTGGGTCAGTCACAGGCTTTCTAAAATTTGCACAAAAATTCTGAGAAACACATGGTTTTTCAAACCAAGGTTGTCTTTTCTAGGCCCTGGAATGAGGAAGCTAATCTCTCTCCTAAATCCCATCTACTGGACCACAGCTCAGGAGATTGATGGAGCCGTCAATGGCTATTCCCTTACAGAAGGCATCTTCAGGCGAGAGACTCAAGTAGAGTTCGCAACAGGTTGAGTTTCAAGTGCATCTATGTGTTCGAAGTGTTACAGAACTACCCACTAGGCTACCACGCTCATGCAATTTTTGAGACACTTAGAAGTTAACACACTTGTGCATTTGTTTAAGGGGAGATCCTTAGGATCACCCATGTGGTCCGGGGGATAGACACAGACGGTACTCTGCTGTTGGACATCGTAGTGAATGGACACATCCTTCAACTGCCTTCCAATGCAGAGATTGGCCTTAAGGTAGAGGCTCTGAACGAATTAACCCATTCAATCAAACTTAGTACTTTGTGCGTAAGGTGTAGGGCTCCACTCTGAGCAAGGGACCTACCTCTCAATTGCTGATGTACCTTTCTTCTATTTGTTTTTGCATTACCAGGACTATACAGAGGATTACATCCAGACAGGTCCTGGCCAACTCTATGCTCTATCCACACGTATGTTCAGTCTAGACAGAGTTAGTGTGCCCTATTCTTGGAACCATACTATTTTATATGAGCCATCCAGGGGAAAGATGCCCTATTTAGTGCAGATGCTACATGCTTCTTCCATCAGCGCTCAATACCGGCCTCAAGAGGAGATACTGGAGTTCACCATTCATGCCAGCATTTCCAAGGGTGAGGTGCTAGGTGCACATGCAATACTTCACTATACCACTTGTCAAACACTTTTTTGGCAAAACCTCTCATTTATGCCGAATTATAATCAGGCTAATCAGGCGGCAACTCATTGATGGTAAACGCTATTTATCAATAAAGCTAATTACCATTCATTCATTCAGTCATCTCCTTGATCGTGCATTTGGCTAATTCGGGGTCACGGGATTTGCTGGAGGCTATCCCAGCGCACATAGGGCGAGAGGCGTGGGTACACCCTAGAGAGGTCGTCTAGTCCATTGCACGGCACACATTCACTCCTATGGACAATTTTAGAAACACCCATCAACCTAATGTACGTTTTTGGATTGTGGGAGGAAACCAGAGTTACCCGGAGGAAACCCACGCAAGCGCAGGGAGAACATGCAAACTTTAACCCGGTAATCGAACCTCGGGACTTTCTTGTTGTAAGGCGACCGTGCTAACCACCATGCCGCCGCGTCGCCCATTACTATACATAATTACTAAATGTAAATATTATTCTTATCATTTCTCAGTGAGGTAATTGCAAGATCAGTCAAGGTGTGCAGATGTTTCTAATGGAGCGTCTGTAGATATGTATGGGTGCCTGTATGTAACTTGTGCTGAATGTTATTCTCCTTGTTTGCAGGTGAGCGTAGCAACCAGTGTCCCAGCGGCTTTGTGCTGGACCCGGTTGGACCATACTGTGCTGGTAAATTTTATGCTTGAATATTTTTCTTTTATGGATTCTGAGAACAATTAGAGCAATGAGAAAGCCTAGACGGAGAGGATGTGTCTATTCAGAGCAGCTTGTACATATAATTTGCAAATAGAATAATAAATCGAAACATTTCTTTTTTTTTTTAATGAAGATGAGAATGAGTGTAAGGAAGGCAACCCATGCTCTCACACCTGCCATAATGCTATAGGCACTTACTATTGCTCCTGCCCTAGAGGACTCACCATTTCCGCAGATGGCCGGACATGCCAAGGTATCAGATATCCACACACCGAAAAATGATTATTCACTCATCTTCTTACCCGCTTATTCCCGAATCCGGGGTCACGGGGGTCTGCTGGTGCCTATCCCAGCACACATA
>JAOTRA010000018.1:964718-975835 GCA_026260255.1 Pseudolaguvia tuberculata
CAGTCACCATTCCAGTTCATCCCAAAGGGGTTCAGTTGGTGGTAAGATCAGGACTTTGTGTGGAACACTGGTGTTTTGTTCACTCTAATAATAATAATAATAATAATAATAATAATCTTGCATGTGATAATGGAGGTGCTGGAACAGTGTTGGAGTCTGTTAGCTCCAGTGAAGGAATAATGGAATGCTACAACCTACAACAAACATACTAGACCAACGGTGGAATGCAATATTTAAAGCAACAGTTTCAAATGCAACCACATATGGATCTGATGGTCAGATGACCAAAACCTTTTGCAAATATAGTAAGTTACATAACTGTTAATGTATCTGTTATCGTCTATGATAAAGACTTGCTGCTGAAAGAGGTGCTACTGTAGCTGAAACTGCTGTATCTGGATGTGGAAGAGTTGGAATACGTTTGATCCATGCTACCTCTGCGGGAGCCAGTCAGAGAGCCTGAAGTCGAGCTAGGGTTTGAATTATAGGGGCTGCTATAACCACGTGATGATGTAGCAGCTGCGGGGAGCATGCGTACCCCTGTTTTATCCTCCAGAATACAGGCATTCATAGCCTCTTTGTATGTGAACCTCAACTTTGTCTTGGGGCAGGTTAGCATCTTGGGGTGGTGTCGGGTGTCCTGGAGCTTCTGGGATGCTCTTGCATCCAACCATCCCAAGCGCACAGCCTCGTCAAGCGTCCGTCGGTGACCTTGGTCAGGATCAAAGAGACCGCCTGTTAAAAACTGGAACTCGAGGAAACGCTGTCCAGCTTCAAACGGTAACCATTTTTCTTTCACTGCCTCAGCTGCTGACAATCTCTTTTTGGTCTTCACATCCTCAAAGCCAATGTAGGCCTTCTGTGCAGGTTTTAGCCGATTGGCCATGTCGTCATCTATTATGCCATTGCGAGTAGCTTCTTGAATAGAGATGCGACGGCCATTTTCTGGGTTTACAATTCCGCCGGTGCAGGCTTGTGCTTCTAGCAGTCGTTGTGCAGTGATGGAGTCTACGAGGCCAAGCTTCATTGCCTTGTGTATACTGATCTTCTCAGACTTCTCAGTGTCAAAAATTGCCCCGACTGGGCTCTGCTCATCCGTCAGCCCCCCAGTCGATGTTAATGTAATCGACATGCTGGCAATGCGCTTTGAGGCATTCGGTGAAGTAGGTGTTTCAACAGAGGTCGCCATTTCTCTTTTGACTGTTTCAGATGAATACGAGGATGAGGAAGCACCGAACGGCATGTTTACCGCAACAGTTTTAGTTGCTATGATGTCGACAAACTGGGTAAGAGTAATTTTCCCAGAGCGGTACTGATGCAAGCTGTCGTCACTGATTACACCTTTATCGAGCAGTTCGTTCAAGTCATACTGAAGGCCTGTCTTACGATCGCTAATGACTAGTTTACTGGTACCATCCGAAGCAGTGACTGTTATCTCCTCCCACTCGCTTTCCTGCTTGGAAAGCTCTGTATAAGTTTCATAGTCAATCAACCCCTTCTGATAGGCTTCATGCACCGTCATTTCCTTATTGGTGTCTGGATCTACAATCACAACCCTTGTCTTTCTTGTAGTGTTCTTTTGTGTGGAGATCTTGCTCTTATCGTGTAGTGGCAGAAGCACCAGACCAGTTTTATCATCTGTTATGCAACGGCTCTTTAACTGTAGATAGGTGAGATTGTCTTGAGTGTTAGGATCAAAAAATCCCTTTGTGTCATCTCCCTCATCTTTTAGAATCTGGCTCATCGCTTTGTCAAAGTATCCTTTCTGATAGGCAACATCCACGTCGATTCTGTGACTTTGTTTGGGATCAATGATGCCACCGCTGGCTATTTGAGCCTCTAAAAGGCGAATACCGTGGCCTTTTTCGATCAGGCCTTTCTCAATTGCTTGGAAAAGGGAGATTATTTTTCCACTACCAGGATCTTTATATCCAGTAACTGCTCTTTCTGCTGAAAGGAGCTTATCTTTAAACTCCACTCCAACGAGACCTTTTTTACACGCCTCTTCCACTGTGAAGTACTGGCTGTTGATGGGGTCTATAATGAAGCCTGAAGCTGCCTGAGCTTCCAAAAGCTCCAATGTGGTACCAGGCCTTAGCAGACGTTCTTTCATTGCTTGGTATATGGGTAAAATGCGCGAGTCAGCATGATCAATGACTCCAGCAATGCAGGTGGATCCCTGAAGATATGCTCGAAGTCTGTGTTCAATATCCTGACTAGTCAGTTTGCCTTCTCTTAGCTGTTCGACGTCTGAGGGCTCTAACAATTTGGCCTCTACCAGATGAGACACTGAGACTTTCTCACGTAAACCCTGTACGGTCAGTGGCGCCGGGGGAACTGGTAGCATGAGCAAGCCTGTGTTAGGGTCAGCTTTGCATTGCCTCTTTAGGCTGACATAGCTAGCACTCAGATTTGTACTCGGGTCAATATAGCAGTTTGGTTTTGCATTTAGGGCTTGATAAAGGTTCTCATCAATTATATTGCGGTCCCTAGCAACATCCTTGGGAAGATATACGCTAAGGACAGGGTCAAGAATTCCTCCTGCAGCCTCCTGTGCCTGCAGTAGCCGTAAAGCTGTACTTTGATCGATCATTCCCTTTTTCATAGCTTGGCTGACAGACAAAAGTTTGGCTGTGGTTGAATCTCTAAACCCCATGCAGGCAGCCTCTGCAGTGAGCAACTGTTTTTTATCCCCTTCATCAACAAGTCCATTAAGACAAGCCTCTTCTACTGTCATCCTTAAATTTGCTCTAGGATCAAGTATGTGTCCGGTTGCTGCTTGAGCTTCTAACAGCCTCAATGCACTATCTGTTGAAATCAGATTATCTTTCTTGGCTTCTGTGATAGTCAACCTCCCATTGGTTTCAGCTAGTCCTGCAATGGCTCCGGTGCCCTTGAGATTGAGCTTGATATTAACAGCCACATCCTGGACAGTCTGATGGCCCTTTAGCAAGTAGTCAAATGTTTTTTTGTCAATAACGCTACAGTCATAGAGCTGTTGGGCTGTGACTTTTTTGCGGACACCATCAAAAACCAAAGTCGCAGGGTCGACAGCTGTGCCGGGACAATCCGTCTGTGTGTTTCGGTTTACGGCGTTTGCTTTCTGTCTCAGTCTCTGAACCTCTTCTTGCAAGGAATCTCTGAGGGTAATGAGGTCCCTGCGCTCCTGCTCTAATCCATGCACTTGAAGCTTGTAGCGTGATTCGGCTTCTTTTAGTTGGAACTGCAGCTGCTCCATACGTGTTTTCAATGAAGTACATTCTCCTTCTAGCGCCATGCGTACGGTGATATGCTGCTGCACATGCTCTTCTTGACCCTGACGTTGCTTTTTCCAAGTGCCGAACTCATTCCTGAGTCTCTCGTGCTCTTCCTGCAGCTGCTTTTTAAGGCGTAGTTCTGTGTCCAGGGACATTTTGGTGTTTTTAAGTTCTCCCTCTAATTGCTGCATACGGGTCATGTTTTCTTCAAGGGTATTTATCTTTTTGATGAGGCCATCTCGTTCTTGTTTTAAATCGGTGTACTGAGACTGGGAAGAATGGATCAAGCTTGATGTCTAGGTAAAAGAAACAGGAAGACGGTCAGAATAATATGTTAAACATTTTCATCTACAGACACAAACATCACTACTGCATGCAAGTACAAAGACAAGATTGATCATCTAGATGTATGAAACAACAAATCAATAGATGCTAAATCAATAGAGTCACACTACCAAAGTCCTAAAACAAGGCCACGTATATTACATCCGAGTTATGACTGAAGAAAAATTTTGATTGAAGATTGTGAAGCAGTGATCAAAAAGACTATAAAATGAACACAAGAAGAAACCAAAGATGCACAAGTTGTGAGGATTCCGGTAGGAAAAGTGCCTTCCATGGGAATAAGTGCCAGGCATAGGTGGAGAAACAGACCATGAAATAAAAGTTTTTGAAAGGCCATCTGCAGAATTGTGAACAGATTGAAAAGCATGAAACAAGCTGGAAATGATCCTACATAAGGTCTGAGTAGATCTACAGTCTCAGGCGTTCTACAGCTGATTAGTACCTCACTGGCTTGTTTTTGGATATTCTGTATCTCCAAATGAAGCTTCTCTCTCTCCTGTGAGAGCTGTTGGACGAGTTTGTCATGCTCGATTCGGGCTTGTTGGCTGTTCTGGAGTTGCTGCTGAAGCGCTGCGATCTGGCTGCTCATCTCAACATCTTCGACTTGCCTGCTTTGCTGCAACTTGTCAATCTCTAACCGCAAAACTCGTAACTCTTCCTCCTGGGTGAGGCGCTCTTTTGTTAGTGTCTCTACAAGTTGCTTCTGACGCCCCGTTTCAAAAATGGTCTCGTTCAGTGCTTTGGTTTTTTCCTCCATGTTTCGTTGCAAAGCTTGAAAGCGCTGATTGGTTTCAGAGACTCGACCTTGCTCCTGCACTAGCTGAAGCCTCAAGGCTTGCAGTTCAGCATCCAGTGTAGCTTGACGCTGAGCAGAGCTACTCTTCTCTTTTACGTTACGGTCGAGAGCATCTTTTAGCTTTCTGCATTCTTCTTCAAAATGTCTGGCCTCTGTTATTGCCTCCTCTTGATTCATTCTTAAAGTAGTGATGGTGGAGATGTACTCGCGCATGGCCTGGTTCGTCTTCTCGAGCTGAGATTCCGACTTTCTGCGCTTAGCAGCTTCTTCTTGGGCTACTTTTATTTGCTGACTTAACTGTCCATCGATTTGTTTTAGCTCTACCTGCAGCTCTTGAATCCTTGCCTGAAGTTGGGCGATATTCTGTTCTGCCCTGTTTCGCTCGTTGCCCTGGGTTTCCACCTCCATACGGAGGATGCTCACTTCTTGGTGAGAAGAACGAAGTTTTATTAACTCCTGACTACAAGTTGTATGTTTGGCATGGAGGTCTGCAAGTTCCTTCTGCAGATGTCCATTCTCTGCCTCCAGTGCTCTCCTCTTGTGCGACTCGTCGTCGAGTGACTGTCTGAGGCTGGAGATCTGACTGGCTTTCTCTTGCAGTGATTTTGTCGAGTATGCTTGCACTTCCTTCCGCCTGTTTTCTTCTGTACTTTTCTCGTTAAGAAGCTGCTTTATATGAACCTCTAATTCACTCAGTTTTCTGCCCTCCTCAGAGGCTGCGTTGATTTGTTGTTGCAACATTGCCTCGGTGTGTCTTCTTTGAGTCTGTTCCTCGTTAAGGGTGAGCTGCAGCCTTTTCAATTCCTCTTGCAGTTTCTTGCGTTCCCCCTCAATCCTGTTACATTCCATCTGCATGGACAAGGAGTCGTCCTTCCGCTGCTGTGAGAGCTTCTGTATGTTTGTTTGCGTTACCAGGATCTGGGACTCAAAGGTCTGTTTCACCTCTTTCATTTCAATGCTGTGCTGCTGCCTTACCTTAGTCAGCTCCGTTTGGGTCTTTTTCAGGTTCTGTGTCTCTTCCTCCAACTGCCTCCGCAAGTGCTCGATCTCCCGCGTCCGATCCGACACGACTTTCTCCAATTCGATCTTGGCCCAGTTGGCCCCCTCCAACTCTTTTAGCCTTTTCCGCATAGCCTCTTCATATTCTTGCTGTTGACTGCCGTACCTTTCTTCGACAATTCTTCGGTTTCTCTTCTCTTCCTCCACAAGTAGTTTGAGACGCCTCAGCTCCTCCATGACTTCGTCTAGTTGGTTCTGTGAGGAGCTAAGGTTTGCTTGTGCTGTACTGCACTTTAAAGCCTGACTTCTCTTCACCTCCTCCAGAGACAGAAGATGCTCCTGAGATTCATCCAGCTTAAGCTGGTATCGTGAGAGTGCCTCTTTCATAGAAGCATTCTTAGCATCACGGTCCTTTAAATCTACTCTCAGAAGCTTTAGCTCCTCCTCAAGCAAATCGATCTTGGTGTTCTTCATCTATAAAGTAAAATAAATCACAGAAAAAAAAAAAAAGTCTAATTAGTTCCTGACTAATGAGCAAGATATTTACTCTAACTATGTAAGATGAACTACCTTCAGCTCTTCTAGGTTTTTTAACGAGTCTCCCAGAGATTTGCAATAATCGCTGGAACGTGTCAGTAGCTCTAAATAGCGGCTATGCAAAGCGGAAACCTGAAACACAACAATAAATAAAGAACCTCAATATCAGAGACAAAAATCAGTTACCGTAAAACATTATTCAATGTTTTGTACCTCCTGTATCACAACTGTAGTTGGAGACTGCAGAACGTTTCTCTTAATAGGGATGTTGAGTAGAGTTTCTAGTCCGGCAGCGTAAGACGCCAAGCCGAGCTCGTAGTCCTACATGACAATTTGTTCATTTGTATGTTTCTTATATTGCATCACAATGATAAATTGTTAACGGAAAACCTCATTCATACCTTGATGATATTAACACAAGTGTCACCGTCTCTCTGTACAGCCTCCACAGTGTCCCTTTTTCCTGTTATTTCAGAGTTCAGTGCCTAAAGAAAATATTAACATAATACCACATGAAAAGTCACATGCTAATAAACGGTAGTTTGTAGAATGGTGATTCGTGAAATACTACATTTATTGTAAAAATCTGGCAACATATGGTAATGATGCAAGTCTGTGATTGCAGTATATTTTCGAATTATAATAAAGGTTCTTATTTATCACAGTGAAATTTATTTTCCATATCCCAGCTTAGAAAGTTGGGGTCAGAGCACTGAATCAGCTGTGACCCTGAAGCAGAAATACTTAAGAATCTTTCTCAGGGATCCCACAATGGTAGAAATACAGTCGTTCAATAGACGACCCTACTCTTGCTTCTGCCTCTCAAACACCCAATTATACACTACTAATGTTACTTCCAACGTACGCTCCAAAAGCCCCCCTGCCCCCTACCCCCATCCTAGGCAAATCCTGCCTTTTGTTGGATTATATGCCAAAAGATATTTTTTTATTTATTTTTAAAAAAAAAAAGTAAATAAAATGCCACCTTCTGTTGGTTAAGCAGTTTGTTAAGGACCGAGAGATCATCCGTCCTAGTGGTCAGCTGAGCATCTATACGTCTCTTGGTGTCATTAATCCAGCCATTAAGAGCAGCGCTTGTGTTCAGATAATGCTTTAACTGTCCTAGGTATATATCCAAATCCGCAAACCTGATGAAAGATTGATTTTTATTTTTATTGGAAAACACACTGTTGTGTACATAAGCTTGTATTACCTGGTGTTAACCTGCGCCTTAATACGATTCCAGCGATCTGATAGCTGCTTTACCTCCTCACTATACAAGCACAAGTCAACGTCACACCTGTGACCATCCTGATCAATTTTTTCATTACATTGCCGAGCCTTAGTTAACTCTTCCTCCAGGGTACGCAACACACCCTCTTTCTGATCCAGCTCAGACCGCATAACCTGAAAAGCAAACAAAAAGCCATCCTAGCTCAAACCATAAACATTAGAATGAATTACTGGAGCAAATTTCAGACTCTAAAGGTCAAATGATCTTTACCCTAAGGATACTCTGGTAGTCTTGTACTTCAGCCGGTACCAGTGACGTTGTCTCTTTCTCAATGAGTCGAGCTTCATAAACCTTCACCACATCCTCTGCCTGCAGAAGGGCCTGAAGCAAAGACTTTAACACCTTCAACCTAAATAGAAAAGGGAAGGGTTTTACTTAAAATGTGGTTTTCTTTAAATAATTAATTAATTAAATTTTTTTTTTTTTTAAAAGGTTGCTTGCTACCTTTGCAGATAAGCAACAGAGTGGGACCCCAGCCTGTCCAGTCTCTGACTGATAAGGTCGAGTTGGCTTTGAAGAAATTGAGCTTTATCCGTGTCATTGGTTCCTTCTAGGTTTGTAAGCGCTTGTTCTTTTAGCTTCTGAAACTCTCCTTTCAGCGACTGTAGATCCTTTACCACCGTCTACAATATATCGTCATGACAAAGTCGGCACAGAGATTATTGAGAATTTCAGTTTTCAACACACTACACGGCGAGTTCACACTGCACAATTTTTTTTACTCGCCGTCTGGCCTGAAATCAAAGGCAAGACTGTGCTTGTTCCTGCGCGTAACAATCAAGCAGTTGGAATGATCGAAGACGTGATCTGAGAGAATCTGAAACTCGTCGCACAGTAGACCTGTAGTGTTCTGACTGAAAATAAAATCTGTGATGACCCACAGCCAATGAGAGAGCAGGGTAGCAAAAAGTTCAGTAAGGAGGAGACCACAATATCAGCAATTATAGCTTTGGTGTTGAGAACAGCTCCTTCTCTGCAAACGTTTTGCGATGGGCCGGCTACGTTTTTAATAACATGTCTAGCCTTGCATGAGAACTCATCACTTCTCACAACAGTTGACTTTGCAAATATAGCCTAGGTATTTAGAAAATCAGCAAGTGTCTTTTTATTTACCTGCGTTCCACTAATAAGACTGGTGCATTGTGCTGGTGCTTCCTGTCCCACTGGGATGTGCTGGTGTGTAAAGAGTGCAGACTCCATGGCTTCGAGCTTTAGCTGCAGTGCATGCAACTCACTGAGCACGTTAACACCAGATGAAATCTTAGCACCCTGAAGAACTGGTGCGGACGACTGCAGTACTACTGACCTATCCACCATCACCTCCTGCTGGCCAGCTGAAAAAAACGGAAAAGACATGTAAAGCGAAATGTGAAGTTGGACAGCCATGATGCTACCATAGCTGGAGGTGTATGGGTATGTTCTCACCATGGGCTGGGAGCTGTATGATCAGTTGATTGTAGTGTTTCTGTGCTCCGGAATATTGGCTCTCGATGACTCTCTTGTCATCGTCTCCAAACATCTCAGAGTCCGAGCAGTTTCTCTGGTACTCCTGATAGTGAGACTCCAAGCTCTTTATAATGCCACGGTATTCTTCAGGACGCATCTGAGACAGCTGGATGCATGAAAATGCAACAATAAGAAACCAGAAGGAGATGACTGGCATGTCTTTATTCTTCTTCTATCCTTCATCCTCCTCATCTAACTTTTAACTAAAACTAAATTAAAAAAAAAAAAAAAATGATCGACTACTACGACAACAATTATAATAATACTAATAATATGCTGATGATGTCACAATGAGGTAAAGGCAACATTAAGGTGTGTGCAAGTGTGTGTGTGTTACCATGGAAATTGTGAGAGAGTTGATGCGGCTGATGTCATGCAGACAGAACTGCCAGGAGATGAGGCTCTTAATATTTATAAACAGCTGGTTCCACACAGACTGAAGAGCTTCGTAATACTGTTCATTCCTGCAACACAATAACATGCCGTGTTAGAAGACGAGTCCTAACTGTATACGATAAATAAAAAAAGGGTGGGTTAGTGTGTTGCATGTTTCGTACTTATTGGCGATACCGATGGACAACGGGTTTGGGGGGGGAACGAGCAAGCAGACAGACGGCACTTCCATATCCAGGCCTCCGGGTCCAGTGATAAGCCATTTACTGCGCTCAGAGTTATCCTTTAAAATGCCCATGTCGCCCTTACACATGACCTTCTAGTCAAAAAGACAGGAAGATAGAGCGGAAGAAGGTAAATGAGGGAAATGTGAAAAACAATAGCTCTGACTTTGCTGTGTATATGTACAGGATGTGCATCAGTGTGTGTGTGTGTGTGTGCCTGTATGTAGGACCTGATCCTGTTTGAAGTCGCACAGCGCCTGTACTTTAACAGAACCGTTACTCTCATCTGGGTTTCTTGGTCTCAGTCTCACAATGTGTCTGGATTTATTGACAAGCTGCTGCACTCGTTGCTTGTGCTCCGTCAGTATCTCCTGCTCTTTCTGAGAAAAACAAAAATCAGACTTTTGAGCTACAGTTTATAGTCAAATCTTGGTGGTAACACACACCAGCACACATACACACACCTCTAATTGTTTTAACAGTTCTTGTAAATTGGGCAGGGGCGTAGTTTTGTCACAGACGAATTTCTTGCGGATGACATCATGCTGTTGCTGCAGTTTGGTATACGTTTCATTAGCTTCTGCAAAGAACTGAAGGTACACACAGGTTGCTGATTAGCATCTTTAAATAGCTGTTTAATACATTTTACCTAGTATTTCTTTGCAATAGAATTTATGTTTGTTCACGTTAATATGATTTTAGGCAAATGTGCGGTCACATACCATCAGCTAGAACTAAGCCCCACATGAACTACACATTGACCCCAACCGGAATCTCATACTTGCATACTATAAAGTATCCGAAACCGAGTATACAATGCAAGTAGGTCAGAATTCAGAAAAGCTCCCACCCAATTACTTCCTCTTAAAATCTAAAGTATGCAAACAATGTAGTGCCACTTTTCCGCTGCTTTAAATAGCGATAAGTACTTTAAATAGATGCTGCGGTGAAGTCATACATCAAGTGACTATATAAAAAAAAGGCGTGTACAGTTTGTCCAAATTTCACTCACACTGTCCATAACTATACTACAAGCATTTATCGTCATGAAGTACAAATTTGCAGCAAACCAACACCACCATATTCAGTGCAACGTAGTGTTAATGGGCTAATACCAGCTAATAAGACCGGGGTTTCCCAGATTCCCAGCACCACCAAGAAACCACCGTGGGTCACTGACCTTAACCCCTAATTGCTCGGTTGTAAGTCGCTCTGAATCAGAACATCTGCCAAATGCTGTAATTGTACTTTGTGTGTCTGGGTACTTTGATCAACACTGGGTTGCTAGATCATAATCAAAGTATAACACAAACCCAATTAAAACTGATAAATAATTGAATGCGATATAAAATCAAACTAATAAAACAAGTGGTAGCGCAGGTGTCCAGAATTGCTAAGCTACCACTGCTGGGCCCCCAAGCAAGGCCCATAACTCAATAACGGCTCAGTAGGAAAAATTAGATAAAAGGAATATGATGGCCTTAGAGAAGCTGTGCTATTGTGTACTAAACTTATTTGTATGGTCGACTCGACACTGGACAGAACAAAATGTTTTCCACTGCCTAAATTAGCAACCCTTACTTAGAAATACAGTGATCCCTATGTTTCCGCGGTTAATGGGGATCAGAATCTTCCGCGAAAGCTGAAAAAGTGTGAAGTAGTATTTGCCCCATAGGAATGTGTGTGTATGGGGGTTTCTGTACAAGAATGTTTTAAATATGTAATCCACTCGTACTCTTATTGGTCGATGTCACACCGGAAACCAA
>JAOTRA010000018.1:1069657-1082615 GCA_026260255.1 Pseudolaguvia tuberculata
GTGTGTGTGTGTGTGTGTGTGTGTATACTCTCTACGATACACTTATGCTCTGTTCTGTGTGTGTGTGTGTGTGTGTGTGTGTGTGTATACTCTCTACGATACACTTATGCTCTGTTCTGTGTGTGTGTGTGTGTGTGTGTGTGTGTGTATACTCTCTACGATACACTTATGCTCTGTTCTGTGTGTGTGTGTGTGTGTGTGCAGTGAACGGGGTACCCTGGCCGCAGGAGCAGGTTCAGCGGAACAGTCACACTTTTCACTGCAGGTTGCTCAAGAGACCTCCAGACGAAGTAGATGCAGAAAACCAGGATGCGCGACAGCAGTATGAACAGATGCAGTGTTTCACCGTCTCCCAGCCCAGAACGGCGCAGGAGGAAGGAGACGGTACGTCCCAAAACCCCAACAGACACCACCATTGGACTAATGTTTTGTTTCTATGCAACTGAATGAGTATAGAAACTTAAAAAACAGTGGTTTCTTTTTATTTACAGCATTTATTTGTCTGTATCACTTTTGATGATCTTTGAACATTAAAATGGAGCAGGACTGAATGAACAGAGATAAATATTTTAAAGATGTGTGTGTGTGTGTGTGTGTGTGTATGTGTGTACGTCTGTGTGCACAGACCTGCAGAGCTGCCTGATATGCATAGCGTGCCGTGTGCCTCGAGTTCCACCAAATCCCGTCACTACAGAGTCCTTCATCACCAAGCAGGACCCCACAGGTTCACTTTCCAGTCTGTTCTTACCTCTCACACACACACACACACACACACACACACACACACACACACAAAAAAAAGAAATATTACTTTTAATCTTCAACGTGTTTGTGTGTGTCCTCTTCAGGGAGGATCATCTCTA
Organism: Pseudolaguvia tuberculata; assembly: GCA_026260255.1. NCBI lineage: Eukaryota > Metazoa > Chordata > Actinopteri > Siluriformes > Sisoridae > Pseudolaguvia > Pseudolaguvia tuberculata. Next base: position 1,070,521 of record JAOTRA010000018.1, read on the forward strand.
TTGAGACGAGTGCTCTGAGGGCGACAGGCCGGCCAGGTTGGGAGGACCTGGTCAGGAAATGCATCTATGCCTTCTTCCAGCCGCAGGGTAAAGAATCCTCTCACGCTAAGAAGCTGCTACAAGAGGGTGAGGAGCAAAACACTGACTTTCACCCAGAACCTAATCACCATCTGACAGTGTACACCTGTCTCACACTGTAGCACACTGTAGCACACTGTACACCTGTCTTATACCTGTCTTACACCTGTCTCACACTGTACACCTGTCTCACACTGTACACCTGTCTCACACTGTAGCACACTAGACCTGTCTCACACTGTACCTGTCTTACTGTGTACCACACTGTAGATCCCTTACACTGTAGAACCTTGTACACCCGTCTCACACTGTGTGTGTGTGTGTGTGTGTGTGTGTGTGTGTGTGTGTGTGTGACAGTGATGACCCATGGTACAGCCGTCAGCCCTCTGTACCGTTTTACTCTCAGTGACGGGACGTCGCTCAGTGCACAGACTCGTTGCAAGTTCTGCTGCCCCCCAAACCCAGACGTTCAACCCTTCATCATGGGCATCCACACTATTGACAGGTACTGCTGCTCCCCACACGCATGTTATAAAGCTTTTACCTTCACTCGTGTATATTTAATTTAAGCTACAAAACACTGGGATTGTAACTTTTAATAAGTTTATATTTTAATTCATGCATTTTGTAACTTGACAAAATGTTTTTGCGGTCATGAAAACACACACACACTCATTCACTCCTATGGACAATTTTACAATTGTCAGTCAACCTAATGTGCATGTTTTTGAACTGTGGGAGGAAACCGAAGTACCTGGAGGAACCTACAGTTCAGATAGTCTAGAATGTATTTCATTATTTGAATAATCCTGTGTGCGTGTGTGTGTGTGTGTGTGTGTGTGTGTGTGTGTGTTACAGGGAAAACCACACTTCTAGCTCTCAGGAAAACACTACCCATAGTCTTTTACCCATGGCGGCTGTCCCGGCATGCTCTCCTGCCCTGAAGACCTCTGCTGAACTTAGTCTGCACCACAACAATGCCAATGGAGGAACATCTGGCGCTAGCACGACCATTCCCAGCCGAGTCGCACCTCCTCAGCAGGGCAGTAGTTTGTCTCCACTGGGCAGCCCACTCACAGCCACCCCTACCTCGTTCATGTCTCCACGGCCTCCCCGAGCCAGCCCAGGCCTGGCAAACAGCCCACGTGTCTCAGGCCACCCTTTCTCACCCCCTACAGCCGGCATTCACTCTCCTGCTGGCACACTGTCGCGGCAGCACTCAGGTGGTGATGGGATGCCTTTCTCTCTACCCTCCCCGCTAGCTAGGCAGACCCCCACGCCCAGCAGCTCGCCTGCACGTCCACCTCCGGCCAAACCGCCTGAGCCAGGCCACGGCGATGAACCCAGGAGTGCAAACCTTAAACTCAGCCAGTTTTTGGATGGCACAGGTGGTCCCACAGACCACGAGACCTCACTCGCCTCCCAGAGTCGCTCTGGCCAGTGCCCAGGATCCCACAGTACATTGACAGAGCGACACAAGATCCTGCACCGCCTGCTTCAGGACAACAGCCCTAACGATGGTGCCAATGAGCCTGAGATCAAGAAGGAGCTGTCAGCAAGCAGCCCGAGAACCAGTCTGGCTTTGCCATCTGCCACAGGGAACGCAAAGCAGCAGCAGCAGCAGCAGCAACAACAGCAGCAGCAGCAGGACCATCAGCTGCTCCGGTTCCTGCTTGATACAGATGAGAAGGACTTGGTGGACCTGCCACCACCTGCTGTGCTCAGCCTGGACACAGTGCGTGTCAAAGCAGAGAAGAAGCAAGGAGATGAAAGTGGGCAGTGCAGTGCTGCTACTCCTCCTGCTTTACAACTCATGTGTTCTTCAAAATCTAGCGACAAACCCAGTCCGGTACAAAGCGCCTTGCTTCCTTTGTGTGTGCGTGTTTGTGTGTGTATGTGTGTGTTTTCTATATTGTATGTGTTTTCAGATGATGCAGAATGAAAAAGGACAAACACCACTGATATTTTAATATTATTTTATTATGTAATAACGTGTCTCTGGTTATTTAACCTTTGCTTACTTTGTGGTGTGTGTGTGGGTGTGGGTGTGGGTGTGGGTGTGTGTGTGTGTGTGTGTGTGTGTGTGTGTAGAAGTTTCCTGGTGCTGATCAACTAAACCAACTACTGCCCACCAGTAGGCCTATCGGGGAGAAGTCTGTAGATGAGTCAATGTTACCCCAGCGGGGTGGTGATCGAGTTCCTATTGGAGTGAGTGTGAAACATGAACCGCCTGGAACTCCCAGCCATGGTGAGGACGCCTTCTACTGTCCACACACACATACATACACACATGCACTGTAGCATCAACTTGTTTGTAGAGCCTAAGTCTAAACGTGGTGTGGTTGTGTGTGCAGTGTTCTCGGATGGTTCCAGTCTCCAAAGTCAGTCGCCCTTTGACTTCTGTGGGCCCTCCACCCCCACCCAGGCTTCGAGTCAGGCTCCGGTTCCAGGGCAGGTACTGGAGCAGAACGACCCTTTTCAGCTCCCAAAAGAAAGCGGCAGCCCCTTTAGTGACCCCTCCAGCATCTCTGCCGTCAACACTAACACAGGTCTGGCCTTCTGCTGGAGCTTCTCGCTTTGAACATGGAGACTGATGTTAAGGTTTATCTGGAATTGTTCAAAATGACACTTTTCTTTTTCCTGTTGCAGGTCTGCCCAAGCTGGACGAGTCTCAGCAGTTTCAGCCCATGTCTCTGGTTGAGTCTTTGGCATTTGATGGCACACTGGGGAGTCACACTCATGCCCCTCTGTCCTCACCTCAAGAGTGAGTGTGTTTTTGTGTTTGTCTGTGTAGGCAGGTTGTGGATTCTATTCCACTGCTGTGTTAGAGGAGTTATTGTTTTTGTATATTTGTAAAATAACATCTTGTTCTTCATCTCCTGGTATCTCAGACAGTGTGTTCCATGTCCCCTGGAAGAGATGCTAGTCCCACCCACCACTCTGGAAGCTCATAATGATGAGAAGGCCCTGTTTGATCAACTCCTGTCCTTCTTAAGTGGAACAGATGAAAGTGATCTGGTGGAGCTGGACAGAGCACTGGGCATCGATAAGATAGTACAGGTGATCACTTCCGCCTTCATCTAAGCCTTTTTTCTAAGCTTTCAGACTAAGATTAGCCTCCATACTGATGTGTGTGTGTGTGTCTGGATGTGTGTGTCTCTAGAGCGGATGCCTGGATCAGATCAACCAGCGCTTTTCCCAGGCTCAGCCCTCCACCCCTGTGTCCAGCTACCCGCCTCAGTTCCCCACATCTCCTTCACACTTCCCACCTGAGATAAACACTACACAGGGGCCGAGCTTCGGGCCTCCACGCAGTCCTTTCCCCGGTAACGTGGCCATAAACCCCTTGCGGCCCGCAGTGAACCGAGCTGCTGGGATGCAGTTGCAGATGCGACTACCACCCAACCAGCTGAGGCTACAGCTGCAGCAGAGAGTACAGGGCCCTCTGCAGGTAGATTTATACTCTAACAACATTACTTTTGTAAAGAATTCATCTTAACCCTTCAGCTGCCGGAGCACCCCCTAGAGATGGAGCTGCTTTTTACAGCTCCTCTGAAGGCCTGTGCGTTGTGGATGACTTTGTGTGTCATCTGTCTGCTAACCGGCTGCTGTCATTGATCTCATTTTCTCTTCTGCTTTTATTTTTTTAGCTGCAGAACAGACTTTCAGCCATGAATCAGTTTCCACAGGGGGTACCTGTAATGGGGGTAAGACAGGTCCTGCAGCAGCCCCAGATGCCCTCACAGGTTAGTGTGTAATTTGAGTTTGTGGTAAATTAGTGAGGTATTAGGATCTGATGCGTATGACACATTTTTAATGTGCTTGGTTTTATTTGTTTGTTTGTTATTTTGCGATTCTCTTCTCAACCCCCCACCCTGACCTCAGCCCCCACTCAATGCTCAGATGCTTGCTCAGAGGCAAAGGGAGCTTTACAGCTTCCATCACCGTCAGAGGCAATTGCTGCAGCAGAAGGTGATCATGATGAGGCAGGGGATGAACTCGGGGCCGCTGGGAGCACAACATGTCCCCAAAGGCCCCCAGCAGCCACAACAGCAGCAGTTTGTCTATCCTTCAGGTTACAGCAATGTCCCTGGAAACAGCCCTACCTCGCCCAGCCACTTCAGCCCCATGGGCACACCGCTGGAACCCAGGCTGAATGCCAGGCCACCCATGGCTAACGCCCAAGGGATGGTAGTAGGCATTCAGGGGCAATTTGGAGTACCGGTGAATGCTCCTGTTCAGCAGGGACTCTTTCAGCAGTTTGGGGTTGTAGGTAGGTTTTGTATTAACAGATTTTGAGTTTTCCAACAATTTTTATGACTTTGTACTCATACATGCTTGGACTTTGTTCTAAAGTCTTTAGTGAACTTTTTTTTAAAGGCTTGGTCCAACAAGGAGACCAGTCATTCCCTCCTGAACTTGGTCCCACCAGCCCCCTGCTATCACCACAGAATCCCACCTCCCAGAGTCCTCTGCTTCAGCAGAACCAAGCCCCACCTGGATACCAGTCACCTGACATGAAGAACTGGCAAGGAAACGTGACCAATAGGTAAACCTGTCACCTTGCAATATGATTAATTATGTGTGAAAAAAATCCTAAAACATGACAATATGATGGCAGAACCATAGTTCATCACCTAATGGTTCCTACAGATGTTTCTGTAATACATTAAAAGTTCTTGCTTGTTTTCTTTAGTCTCTATAATCAGCCCAGTCAGACGAGCCTACAGGGTTTTGTCCAGCCGGATGTGTACAACAGCATGAGCATCACTGTCTCAATGGCCGGAGGCTCGGGGTCTGCGGGGTCACTGCCTTCCATCGGTCCACCAGTTGCCATAAACAACAACAACCTGGGTAGCGTCGGCTCTGTGTGTAATGATCAGGTATTAATTTCATTATGAGGACTTCTCAGATGATTGAACCTTCAGCCCAGAAGTTTACATCTGTTATTGCTCTCAGCAGGTACAGCAGGTACAGGTGTTTGCTGACGTCCAGTGCACAGTGAACCTAGTGGAGAGTGAGTCCTACCTGAACCAGCCTGGGCAAGTAGGCCACCAGAAGCCTGCGAGCAGCACCAGCACTTCCCAGTCGCAGCAGAAGAGCCTCCTTCAGCAGCTCCTGACTGAGTGACGCTGACACACCCACATACATACAACACACAAAACACACCTGTGTAGAGACGTCCTCACAGCGTCAGAGTTTCTATTTGTCCTCTTTCTGGTTTGTGTCGGGAAAAACAGCTGCGGGATGTGAGCTCCAGCTCATTCCTGTTTGCTTGCTTTTTAAAGGCTGCTTCCTGAATAGGGTCAAATATATCAAGTTCCAGAAATTTGCCAAGTTTTGCAACAGGACCTGCTGCTTCCTCGTCAGCATACACGCCTGACCAGGTAATTGGCGCCTTGGTGCTTTATGGAGAATTGTCTACAGAACAGCATCTGGGAGTTCTTCTGCTTCTCTCAGCACTGGACAGCTCCGATTCAGCTAGATCTGTAACTGATCAGCTCTCCTCATGTTACAGGGAGCTTCCCAACCTCATGTCTACTCTAACGTTCGAGTTCCTCAGTGATTTTACTTGTTGTTTTTTCACCAGGTTGGGAGAAACATCACAAATTGCTACAAGCTTTCCTGGGAAAATACATTCAACCAAATAAACATTCTGGTTGTTCCTCCATTAACCTCTCAGCAGCTGTGAATACAAGCCACTTAGGACCGAGTAAAACCCATCCATCACTCGGTCCATCAGCCGATCAGTGTTGATTGCCATGTGTATTGTGCAGGTTGGTATTATTGTACAGCTCGTGGGCGGTCCAGACGAGCTCACACACTTGTGTGCTGCCATCACACAAAACGAACTGGCTCTCTTATTTTATAGCTCAAGAACCTTTTTTTTGTTTCTTTCTCCTTATTTTAAAAGAACGATGTTGAAAATCAAAGAATGGTATGTTAATGGTATTAATGGTATGTAACAGCTGAATATTACCTGGAGATATCTCGCTCTCGTGTCATGAAGGAAAGGGGAACCGAGAGGTCTTGCAAAGTGATATAAGTATACAGTATAAATATCTATAATTTTTTTTGATCGATATTGGTATGCTTTGTGTTTCCTGCCACCTCAGTATGTATGTTCCAATTCCCCCAGCTCTCGTGTACAGGTTACGTTCATGAAGCTTAAATTATCTAGACTGGGTTTTTGTGGAATTCGGTGGTGTTTCATTTTGTGTTAAGGCAGAAATCCTGCGTGGCTTATTTCCGGCTCTGTGGGGACGTGTGTCCTCTCTCTCACAACCACACACACTGCGTCTCCGTCTCTTCCACTGCTCACATGACTACTGTTTGCCCAGTCAGACACTGTTCTTCATCAGTTCCTCACTCCTCCCTCCACGCCCTTCTTCTGTCCATATCCTCCTCTCTCGCCGTCTCCTGTCCCAATCCTGTCTCCCTTCCACCCTTCATATTTTTCTCTTCCCTGCTGACCCCTCTTTTCTTTGGTTTGTGGAGGTGAGAAGCACGCTGCTCAAACGTTCCTGCTTCACCTAGGCCTTCCTGAAGGACCTGCTCTTTTAAATGTTCATCAGGTTGTATCTTTTTCCTGTTCTGAACATTGGCTTTCTTTCACATGCATCTCTGTCTGTCTCTCGCTCTCTCTCTCTCACACACCGACACACACACACATACGGTTCCTGCGCAGTTCCACTCCGCGGTACAAGATTTTCTCATGTAAATAACAGATAAATGTGAATAAGGTCTTTGTTGCGAGTCAACGCGATCGTAGTGCTCCGATTTCTTTGTGGTAAAAAACTACTTTCTTCCATCTTTTTTTTCTCTTTTTGTTTTGTTTTGATGAAAGTATTTGTGTGGTTCATACTGTATATCAGATGTATGTCCTAATCTGTCCTAAACCCCCCCCCCGGGTTCTGTCCCCGTTTTCTTTTTGTTTGTTTGTTTGTTTGTTTTCAACACATACCTGCGTCTTGCCTTCGGGTGTCAAATCCTTTACGTGCGAATGGGTTTTTGCGACTGCTGAATGTGATTTTACTGAGAGAGTGAAGCCGCACGGGCTGGCTTTCGTACGGGTTAATTTAAAAAAAAAAAAAAGGAAAAAGAAGAAAAAAAAAAGAAACACAAAGGCCATATTATTTAATTTCTTTTGCATTAAAGGTTTAAGCAGGAAGTGGAACCTTTACTTTGAGCTGATGGGAGTCTCAGACTGCGTTCACATCCAGGTTTTTTCTTTCTGCCCATGAATAATGACCAAAGCTTTGATTCTAAAGACAAAAACTTGTATATGCAAAACATGTCACGTGCTTTATCTGCACTCGCTGAGATGATCAGTTATGCTACAGTGTTTTTTCATGTTTTAGAATTTTTAGGAACGTCCTATAGTGAGCTATGCACCTTAACCCAGACGCCGTCCTCATTTCTGGCTTCTACATAATTTTTTTAAATGTACCATCTAAAAGAAAAAAGCTTCAGGCTGACCATGTTTATTTAGCAGGTAAATGCTGTGTAGCCAATCAGAGGTGCCTGATGTACATACACAGAGGAGACGTTTCCTCTCAACCGACAAGTTTCTTTTATTACCGATTTTATTACCGATGCCGTTTGTAAGGCTAAATTTTACATTTTTTTACTCAGAATTGAAGAAAAAAAATGCTCCAGGAAATTTGCCGTAAAAACAATCTAGTTTTGCACTTTATGATTGAACTCACAGGAAAAAGGCCATCGTTACTAAAGTATTAAAAAAAAAAAAAAAAAAGGAGCGCCCCACCCCCGACCCCTATCTGATGTCACCCTTGAAAGTTTCTCAGGTTCTTCAGACAGAGCGTTGCAGTAGCCCTTCATCGTCATCCTCGTTGGAGCGAGCAAGCAGGGTCGAACCTCACTTTCACCTTTGTGTCTGCTTCTCCTTCTAACTGCTGCAAAGTTTTTTCAAACTATGCCGATGTTCTTCAGGTGCTCCATTTCTCCTTTTCCCTCACACGCTTACGTTCCTCGGACATTCCTCAACCGTCCCCAGATCCAGACTGCGCCGTGCAGCCGTCATTGTTTGAGTGGTGGTTCTTCACGCATTGCTGCACGAGCAGATATCTTACTACTGCCTTATTCATCCAGGTGTTTGTTCTGCTGCTCTGATCTCTCGAAGGAAGGTTCCACTTTCCACTTGTAAATTTAATATAAATGAGTATATAAATAGAAGTCTATCAGTACCTCTGTCCAGTTTGTATCAAACCAGATTGTGAATATTGTTTTTGTTTTGTTTTTTCCCTCTTGAGAGACTTTACGGATGAAAATCTGTCTGGGAGAAATTCTGCATGTCAGCATGGTTTCATTTTCCTGTTTGTTTTGTTAAGTTCTTTTTATCCAGGAGTGTCTTGGAAATCAAAGTTGTCCCTTGTTTATAGGACGTTGTAGACAATCAGTCTGTTGCTGGGTCCAGCGGGTCGTCCTGCGGCCTGACAAACGCCTCCTCCTCCTCCGCTCGCTCGCTTCTCGTCTACTTCAGTCTTATTTCTCGTCCAATTCATTGAAAAACGTGGCTGCTCAAACTGAACTCGTTTACATACATACATACATACATACATACATACATACATACATACAACTCCCTCTTGTGTATCTGGCCCTTCTGTTGCTTATCATTGGTGATGCAGGCGCTGAAGGAAGCCATGCTTTGACTAACAAATCTCTAAAACATCCATGAATGTGAGAATGCGACACATTGCAATAAAAAGCACCATGTTCAAGAGTCTTGCTGTTTCTGTCTGAATAAACATCACACAGTAAGGGTGGTTCATCTACAGCGGTTACAATTAAAAAATCAGCATGATGGTATGTATACAACTGCACATTACCTGTTAATGACCACCCGCTGCCCACTGGAAAGCGCCGCTATAGACTGACTCTTGTAGTGCAGTACAGTACGCAAGACTAGTTTATTATTGGCACGGTTTAATGATAATATTTAGATGGGTTCTAAAACAGATGAATAGAAGAAGTAGGTAGACAGACAGACAGAGGCAGATAGATGTGTGTTTTATTGATTACAGCAACACACACAGGAGACATGCACCATTAGGTGTGTGTAAGACATTTGGGACACATCATGGAGGCAGTTGGAGTGTGTTTATTGATGTTTTTAACACACGCACGCACGCACACAGATGTGGCATCAGCTATCAGATGTTCATTTGAAGAGTTTGAGTTTTCTGATGAATGGCTGAACAATGTTTTTGGAGTAGGGCTTCAACGCCAGACAGGTGGCCACGTTCTCCGGCTGCTCCGTCCACAGCGTGTGTGTGATGCTGTTCTCTTGCAGCGTGCAGGACAACTGAGTGAGACTCGCCTCGTCTGCTGTCTGAGGAACCAAACACACTCTAGGATCAAGTGGTCTACACTAATTGTAGATGTGATGTATGAAGTGGTAGCCTAGTGGTTAAGGTGTAGGACTAATACCAAAAAGACCGAGGTTCGATTCCCACCTCCACCAAGCAACCACTGTGGGCCATTCATCAAGGCCCTTAACCCACAAATGCTCAGTTGTATGTCTCTCTGTATAAGAGTGTCTGCCAAATGCCAATCTGATGTTTATCAGAAAAGCGATCACATGTAAGGGGCGGGGTTAAAACCATATACAGAGTTTATACCGGACGGAAGTGACGTCAGTATAGTGAGTTGTTGCCAAAATGATTATTATATGGTGTCACTTTTAATTAAGTACAGAAACACCAACACTCTGGGGAAAAAAGATTTTATTTCATCATAAATCCTCTTTTTGGTCAATATTTCAGTGATTTTTAATGTTCAAATCAGCTGCGCTCGCGGCTCGAGTCTCACCTGCAGCACCACTTTGTGCATGTTCTCCAGGTCGGACAGGTATTCCTGGGTATCCGGGTCGTTGTAGTTTAAATGAATGGCCGCTGTAGCTGCATGACACGCCTGTGTTATAACCGCTCCTAACGGCCACGATAAACTGTGGATCAAATCCGAACGAACCACCACATATTGCACCAGGCGTTTGGAGGCTCCATTGCTGCCTGCTGTCGCCATATTGGTAGAGTAGCGGAACTGACGCACCGGGTTTATTATTATATTCCGGGTTACACTTCAACTTCCGGTGCGGGAATGCAAGCTAACAAAATCAGTTTGGCATTTGACAGATGCTCTTCTCCTTCTACATTTGGTCTCTCTTGTACAACTGAGCAATTGTGGGTTAAGGGCCTTGCCTAAGGGTCAAACCCTGGTCTTTCTGGTATTAGTCCAACACCTTAATCACTAGGCTACCACTTCCCAACAGGGGTTATGACCAGTGGTAAAATGACCAATGGTTTTATACTGTACAAACTGTAACCCCTATCTTTAATCCTAATCCCTAACCCCTGTCTTTAACCCTAATCCCTATCCCTTAACCCCTGTCTTCAACCGTAATCCCTATCCCCAACCTCCATTTTTAACCCTAATCTTTATCCCCTAACCCCTATTTTTAACCCTAATCCCTATCCCCTAACCCATATCTTTAACCCTTCTCTATCCCCTAAACCCTATCTTTAACCCAAATTCCTATCCCTTAATGTTACCCCAAATTCCTAACCCCTGTCTTCAACCCTAATTCCTATCCTCTAACCCATATTGTTAACCCTAATCCCTATCCCCTTACCACTGTCTTTAACCCTAATCCCGTTCCCCTTACCCCGTCTTTAACTGCAATCACTATCACCTTACAACTGTCTTTAACCATAATCTCTATCCCCTTACCCCTGTCTCTAACCCTAACCCCCTATCCCCTTACCCCTGTCTCTAACCATAATCCATATCCCCCTACAACTGGCTTTAACCATAATCCCTATCCCCTAACCCCTATCCCCTTACCCCTGTCTCTAACCATAATCCATATCCCCCTACAACTGGCTTTAACCATAATCCCTATCCCTTTACCCCTGTCTCTAACCATAATCACTATCCCCAGTCTTTAACCCTAGTCCTTATCTCCTAACCCCTGCCTTTAACCCTAGTCCTTATCTCCTAACCCGTCTTTAACCCTAATCCCTATCCCCTAACCCCTGTCTTTAAACTCTAGTCCCTATCTCCTAACCCCTATCGTTAACCATAATCTCTATCCCCTATCGGTAACACTAATCTCTGTTCCATAAATATAACCCTAATCCATATCCCCTAACTTTAACCCTAATCCCTATAGTTAACCCTAGCCCCTAAACTTTAGGGGTTCTCATGTTTACTGTCTAAGAAAAACCCCATCCTGATTGAGACATCAACACTGTTGTTTAACACTTACACCTGAGTGAAATTAATCACCCCCTTCCACTACGTGGTCCATTTTTAATTAATAATAATTAATCCGGCGACCCGTACAGTGTGTACACCCGATTCTTGCCCTATGTGTGCTGGGATAGGCGCAGCAAACCCTGTGACCCCGAATTCGGGAACAAGCGGGTAAGAAGATGATTGAATAATCTGGCAATTATTAAACGGACTGGAGAAACAGAAACATCGCAGAAGTCCGAAAGCGCCATCTATGGACCAAAGTTATTTACTGCAAGGCTAGAAAATAAATGACTTCGTATATCAATATAATATAATAAATACCAGGCTATAAATTAGTCAGAATATATTTATAATTATATCATTTAAATATATATATTTTTTAATTCAAAGCTTTTTTTATTTAAAAGTGTGGGTTCTGTGTTGTTTTTCTTTTTTTGTTGCCATTAAAGTGTGAATGATCTAATGCTTGTTACATTTTGTAAAAACAGTGGGCCTGCGTGTGACGTCATCCTCCCCTCCAAGTCTTATTGAGCTCCTTTTATGGTGATGTTCTCCTGAACTTGATCGAGTCTTACAGTCGAAGCCTTCAGTGATGTTTATCCAGGTAAGCCTATTACACTGAACTGCTCTTTATTTCTTTATTTTACAGTAACGTCAATGTGAGTGTGTGTGTGTGTGTGTGTGTGTGTGTGTGTGTGTGTGTGTGTGTGTGTGTGTGTGAGAGAGAGAGAGAGAGA
>JAOTRA010000018.1:1133790-1144553 GCA_026260255.1 Pseudolaguvia tuberculata
CACACACACACACACACACACACACACACACACACACACACACACACACACACACACAGAGAGAGACAGACAGACAGACAGACAGACAGACAGACAGACAGACAGAAAGTGAGATAATGACACATTTCTTATAAATAGAATTGATAATTTAAATATCTACTTATTTACATTAGAATGGTTTCTAAATCACAAACCACAATGACTGCTGTACACTCCCTCTGGTGGCAAATACAACAAGTCTTTATTAAGAAAGGTTCATTCATCTTCTTACCGGCTTATTCCCTAGTTCGTGGTCACGGGCGTCTGCTAGTGCCAATCCCAGCGCACATAGGGCGAGAGGCAGAGGTACATCCTGTACGGATCGTTAGTCCATCTCAGGGCAACACATAGACAAACAACCTTTCACACACATTCACTCCTATGGACAATTTACAATCACCAATCCATCTAATTTTTTTGGACTGTGGGAAGAAACCAGAGCACCCGGAGGAAACCCACGCAAGCGCGGGAAGAACATGCTAATTCTGCATAGAAAGACCTCCGGACAATTTCCCTGAGATGGACTGGCGACCTGTCCAGGGTGTACGCCGGCCTCTTGCCCCATGTGTGCTGGGATAGGCGCAGCAGATCCCCGTGACCCCGAATTCGGGAATAAGCGGGTAAGAAGATGAATGAATGAATGAATGAATGAAGACCTCCAGCCCAAAAATCGAACCCAATATGATCTGTTATATACAGCCAGTGGATTTGTTTCTTTTGAGTATGAAAAGCATTTAAAAAACAATTCTGAGCTAAACTATGAGAAAGACCAGAGAGCTGCCTGTCGAACAAAAAGAAGCCGAATAAAGACAGAAAATCAATTGAAGCTATTGTACAAACGTCAACTAACTAATGTACCAGTTGGTGGTGCGGATGGTGATGTTGGTGGTCACAAATCATTTTAGATTGATATAGCTTAACAAAAAAAACATCCACCCAATACGACACAACACACGACCCAAGGTTTAAAAAAAACCTAAATATCAGCTTTAAAACTAAAAACAGTCAGTCGAGTTAACAGCATTTTTGATGCCTAATTCCGGTTGTTAGTTTGCTATTCTGGTCAGTATGTCTGTCTTGGGTTGTTTTGCCATTCAGATATTAGGGTATATTGGGGTGTTTTTATATGTGTTTAGTGTACATAGAGAAAATGTACAGTATTATATAGCCAAAATTATAAGCACAGAAATGTACATACAATAAAGTAAACAGTTTTGGTTTTTAAGGAGAGGGGCATGATTTTTATGATTTAAGGAAGCGTGGGGTATCATGGGGGTTGGTTGGCATTGAGCAGTCTGAGGGCAGAAGCTAGTAAAGTTTATTGGACGGATGAACGGGTTATGTCGAGGATGGAGGGTTATTCAATTTTTGTCACATGATTATACAGTACAACATATAGTAAAATGTTTTCTTCGCATATCCCCATCTTAAATAAGTTAGGGGTCAGAGTGCAGGGTCAACTATTGTACAGCGCCCCCTGGAGCGGGAAGGGTTAAGGGTCTTGCTCAAGGACCCAACAGTGGCGGAGTAGGAAAGGTTAAGGGAGCAGGAAGGGTTAAGGGTCTTGCTCAAGGAGCCATCGGTCGTGGAGCAGGGTCTTGCTCAAGGACCCAACAGTGGGGCTAGAACCCAGGTCTCCCTGGTCTACTGATCAACAACCGGCACCTTAACCATTGAGTCTCTCATTGACCGTGAAATTTATTTTATGTAAATGTATTCGAATATAACAGAAATATAAATGTAATTTCACTGTATTTAAGATGATGAATGAATGAAAATGGTCTGTAATGGATTTAAATGATAGGGGCCGTTGACTTTTATTTTGAAACCGGAATAACCTAATTCGCTATAGAAGTTGACTTTTAATTTGCTCATTCATCTGCAGCTGCTATAGGAAAGAATCGCAAGGGTTCTCCACCGTGTCGATTATCTTCGCTACATTTAGGTCGAAGCATGGTACGTATTTTAGTTTTTTTAACGTTCGCTATTGATTTTTTTTTGTGTTGTATTTATTTTATCAGTTGTTGATTATTCATGCTGCGTAGCAACCGTGTATTTGTTTTTCGCATCGTGTCCCAATGTTCACGAATCCACCAGCAGCTGGACGAATATTCTAGACCAAAGGATTCAAGCTAATACCATTCTAATGGGAATTTTTAGTTATTATAACCAGTAAATAAATAACTAGTTACAACTAGCTAGAACATTAGTAGCTGGTTTTTTTTTGTTTTTTTTTTTTTAGCTTAGTTGCTAATTAGACTGTAAATACACGTTACTTCCCGAGTTCGAGTTCCTGGCGGAAACTCGTCACACTACTTCCGTTTATAATCAATTAATCAATCACAATTTTGTTCTTAATTTAGATTTATGCTAAAATGGTTTATTTTATTAAAATAAAATGTAACCGAACTATTTAAATTAATTATTGTTAAATATTTATTTATTGTATATATTTTGACGTTAATAGATGCCCCTTAATATTTAGTAAATAACGTATCATGACGTCACATGCGAAATGATGGGGAAACTTTCTGATGAATGTAAAATAATTGAAACTGCCATTAAAGAATATTTGTATTGACTTTTATGTGGTAATGTAAGGACATGCAATAGTGTGGTTTAACCAGTGTGGCGCTCTAGAGTAGGACTGTAAATCAGTCAAACAGAAGACATGGCATTTAAATCTAATTGAAAATACTAATTATTGTATAAATAATAGTTGGTCTTAAGTCAAGCTGCCACTCTATATTAACGTGCCACTGAGATGGGGTAGAGTAGTGGTTCAGTGACTGATACCAGACAGACACGGGTTTGATTCCCAACTCCACCAATGTAGGCCCTTGAGCAAGGCCTCAGTTACAGTATTTGGCAGGCACTCATCCATTTGGTCTCACTTTTACAACTCTTTTGTGCAACTCCCACAGTGGTTGCTCGATGGAGGTGGGAATAGAACCCCGGTCTTTCTGGTATTAGTCCAACACCTTATCCGCCAGGCTTACCCCTTCCCCAATCCTAATCCCCAATTGCTTACTTGTACAAAAAAGAGAAATGTAAATGTAATAATAATAAAATTAATAGAATATTTTCTCAGCTCTTACCGATATCAGCTGACCTCTAACTCCAGACGAAATTGTCTTTGGGTTTTAGTCTCACACGATCCTGTTGGTTCAGCCAACCAAAAGGCCAGAAGGACGGACATACGCTGACTATGAGTCCGTCAATGAGTGTATGGAGGGTGAGTGAGACAGCTTACATAAATGACTTGTTTACATTGTGGTGTTTAGGGTTATTTTGTTCAGATCTTCTAAAGTCTTTTCATCTTTTTGCGTAGGCGTGTGTAAGATGTACGAAGAGCATCTGAAAAGGATGAACCCCAACAGCCCGTCCATTACATACGACATTAGCCAGCTGTTTGATTTCATTGATGATCTGGCTGACCTCAGCTGTTTACTGTAAGTATCAGTTGAATAGATTCCTTCATCTTCTAGCCGGCTTATTCCCTGATACAGTGTCACTAAAGTCTGCTGGAATCTATCCCAGCGCACATTAGGCGAAAGGCAGAGGTACACTCTGGAGAGGTCACCAGTCCACCGCAGGGCGGCAGTATTTAAGTTTGTCCAACTTTGCGTTGAGTCAGTCAAGTTATTAAACACAAACCAAAACACACTGAGCTCAGGTGATTAATGCACAGGGGATTTGTCATACCGGTTTAAGTGAAGTGAAATTCTTTTGCATGATGGTGCCAATGAAACACTGCAGAGTTTGCATGTTCTCCCTGCGCTTCCGTGGGTTTCCTCCCGGTACTCTGGATTCCCCCCACAGTCCAAATACGTGTACATTAGGTTGATTGGTGAGTCTAAGTTACCCATAGGAAAGAATGTGTGTCGGTGACTGTTCATCTATGTGTGGCCTCAACGGTGGACTAGCGAACTGTCCAGGGTGTACCCCTGCCTCTCGCCCTATGTGCGCTGGGATTAGCGGTTCCTCCGAATTAGGGAATAAGCAGGTAAGTAAATGAATGAATGATTCGAGTATTAAACAATTGAATAGCTTTAATTATTTAAGTAATCTATAATGTTTTTTTTTGGGTCCAGGTACCGAGCTGACACACAGACCTATCAGCCTTACAACAAAGACTGGATCAAGGAGAAGATCTATGTTCTGTTGAGACGTCAGGCCCAGCAAGCAGGGAAATAATTGTGAAGCCCTTGTTTTTCTGATCTGCAGTTTTTATTTTATTTTTTTATTCTTAACATTTTATTTCCCTTTCTCTCCCCCCCCCCCTCCCCTCTTGTGTTCGATTTGACATGCGAGTTTTTGTTGTAATATTTTGACACTATCCAGTTTTATAAAAATGTTACATAATTACGTTGGGTTTGTATTTGACCAGCTTTGTATTTTTTTGGTCATTTAGTACAATAAAATAAATTGAAACTAATCTTGTGGGTTTTATTTTTCTGTCTAAAATGTATGATCAAGTTTAATTATTAATTTTGATATTGGCGGGTTTTTTTTTTTTAATATATCGTACTATATCTTTAAATTGTGGCGCGCCGCCCCTGCATTTTCGACCCGGGAAACCCTGTAGTGGCTTTCTGAGGGGACCCAAGATGGCGGAGCACTTACAGTTGGGCTAATCGTTGCTCTTTATATAAACATTGTTATTTAACGCTGTTCCGCGTTCACGTTATGTTTTTATAGTACCGGAAAGTCAGACGAGTTACTCTTTTCGGTTACACATTTTTTAAGGCCTGTCTGTGTATAAAGAAAGAAGCTGGTCCTTCTACGGCCCGCAGCCAGAACATGGCGGAACACTTGTCCAAAATATAGCTTGATGCTAGGCTACATACTAGCTTATAATGAAAATTAGTTTCTTTTTTCAGCATTGCATAAACACATGCTGTTTATAATGGGCAGTTAAGGTATCGGTACCATTTCTAAATATTTTTAACAGATTAAAATTCGTGTCATAATGTTCAACGCGAGCAGATAACCTGCTAGCTGACTCGCTAAGACAGCTAGCTTAGCTAAATAATATTTGGCTCCGTTTAGTCGCGCGCCTACATTTATATACGTATATGTATATATTATTCGAGTGTGTGACTTTGCTTGCTTATCCTCAGTGTGTTTGTTTTTGTAGTTAATGAAGATTTCCTTGGTGATTTTTAACACTGGTATGGATAAGTGTCAATGTGCAGCTAGTCAGCGTTAGCGCCGTACGTCATTAGCGTGACAACAGGTAGCGTGTAAATGTCCACTTTCGCAGGAGTCGCAAAGCGGAGAGTCTGACAACAGGGTCTGATTTTGGGATTAATATTCGTGAATCCACAACAAACAACCTCGGAAGGGTTTTAGAGTTGACGTGCAAGAATGACTGACACTCGGCGACGAGTGAAGGTCTACACGTTAAACGAAGACCGGCAGTGGGATGACCGGGGCACGGGGCATGTTTCCTCCGGCTATGTGGAGAGACTTAAAGGCATGTCTCTGCTGGTGCGGGCGGAGAGCG
Source organism: Pseudolaguvia tuberculata (assembly GCA_026260255.1). NCBI lineage: Eukaryota > Metazoa > Chordata > Actinopteri > Siluriformes > Sisoridae > Pseudolaguvia > Pseudolaguvia tuberculata. The sequence continues at coordinate 1,139,339 of JAOTRA010000018.1, forward strand.
ACGGTAAGATTAAACACACTCCATGAATACATTCATTTCATCTGTCAGTCGTACGAATAAAGCTTTCTTTTCCCCCCATGAAGGATCTCTGTTGCTGGAGTCAAAAATCAACCCGAACACAGCCTATCAGAAACAACAGGTGAGGTCAAGGTTATGTTTGTTGTTTTCCACTTCAGATAGGCATTTGATTACATTTACTTAATCAATAATCCGAAAAACGAACACTCTTAATAGTGATGTTTAACTCTTTTATAAATCTGGAAGAAAACACCAAAACATTTGCTTCCGCAATTAGACTAGGATTCTTCATAGCTTTTTAAAAGACAAAATTATTATTTTTCTCCTTTCGGCTGCTCCTGTTAGGAGTCGCCACAGCGGATCGCTCTTCTTTACACTACCCTGTCCTCCGCATCTGCCTTTTTCACCCCAAATACCTGCATGTCTTCCCTCATCACATCCATAAACCTCCTCTTTGGTCTTCCTCTTTTCCTGCTGCCCGGCGCCTCCATTCTCAGCATTCTTATACCGATATACTGCATGTCCCTCCTCTGCACATTGTCCAAACCATCTCAATCTAACCTTGCTCACCGTGTCTCCAAAACATCCTACATGCGCCGCCCCTCTAATAAACCCATTTCTAAATAAGAGAGATAATTATTAACGATGCATTATCCAAGTCCAAAGTATAGAAAGTGTAGAAATAAAATAAGAACCCAAGAATGACAAGGCGAGTTGACAGTTCAGTGGTTACGATGTTGGATTTTTAACTTGTGGGGTTGATTCCCAACACCACTTGTTACCACTGCTGGGCCCCTGAGCAAGTCCCCTAACCCCCGATTGCTCAGTTGTATAAAAAGGGACAAATATAAGTTGCTCTAAGAGAACTGCCAAAATACCAGAAATGTAAATGAGAACACTGCTGAATAGTTAATTATCTAAATTAACGCTTTTGTTATCGAATATAGCCATTAATCCAATAATCCAGAATATCGAGGCTTCATTCAAATTCATTACTTTTCTAGTGGGTGAATCTAAGCACAGGATGTTGAAAGCAAGTGAAAAGTTCCCAAATGATGTACAACTTTTGGCTGGGTCCTGGATACGATGGACACCAGCTATATGACTTGATATGTCATGATGCATAAACTTGTTTATTGAAATGGCATAATGTAAGGCACTGCATTTTTCAACGGCTTAACGTATCTTTAATTAGTTCAGAAGTTAAAATGTTGTTTCTTGTGGTTACGTGTCACATATGTAACATATGTGTTTTGTGATAGCAGCGTTAAATACTCGTTGCTAAGGTAGTTAACAGAATATAGTAAATAAGTAACGGTTGGAGATGCCAGTAGTAAACAATTGCAGCATTTCAAACATTTTCTCCTTGTTTTGTTTTAAAAAAAAACTTCTGTTGGTTAACACACATTCGCCGATACCTATATATTGGCCATAGACTTCTATCAGCTGATAAAATCATCAGTCCGATATATCTGCCAGCCTTACCATATGTAAGTATAAACTTAATTAAACTTTTTTCTTTTAGGACACATTAATCGTTTGGTCTGAGGCAGAGAACTATGATCTGGCACTCAGTTTTCAGGAGAAAGCTGGTTGTGATGAAATCTGGGAGAAGATATGTCAGGTAATCTGAGTACCCACAACTACTCTTTAATAATACGTGGTATCATTAAATACTGTTAGTATGTTATTAAGTTAACGAATACGGTGGAACCACAGGAGTTGAACAGGAGTTTCCCATATGAAAAATCTTCCCATATGAAAGTTGTCCAAAAAAAATGCATCTTACACAAAAATCATCATGTTGGTTAAAAAACTATTTAGAAACATTTGGAAAATACAAACAATGGACACAATTTTCAGATGTTACCAACTACCCTATTATATATAATTATATATCTATATAGGATGTATAAATTACATCCTACCATATTTTGCCTAACCGAAGCTTGAAAAAAAAAACCCTTGCCATTGTTATATAATGTATGTCATTGTTTTTGATTATTAGATTTCTATTGTTTGTTTTATTCCTGCAGGTTCAGGGAAAGGACCCATCAGTAGATATCACGCAGGAGCTAATTGACGAGTCGGAAGAGGAGCGTTTTGAGGACATGTCTTCTCCCGGGCTTGAACTTCCGCCATGCGAGCTCTCACGCTTGGAGGAGTTGGCAGAGCTGGTTGCGTCCTCACTGCCATCTCCACTGCGGCGTGAGAAGCTGGCGCTGGCGCTCGAGAACGAGGGCTACATACGCAAGCTGCTTGAGGTGTTCCACATGTGTGAGGACTTGGAGAACCGTGAGGGCCTGCACCACCTGTACGATATTATCAAAGGGATATTTTTGCTGAACCGCACAGCTCTTTTTGAGGTCATGTTCTCAGACGAGTGTATCATGGACGTGATCGGATGTTTAGAATTCGACCCTGCGCTACCGCAGCCGCGTCGCCATCGTGAGTTTCTCACCACCACAGCTCGCTTCAAGGAGGTTATACCAATCACCGACCCAGAGCTACGTCAAAAGATCCATCAGACCTACCGTGTTCAGTACATCCAGGACATGGTGCTGCCTACTCCCTCCGTGTTTGAAGAAAACATGCTTTCCACCCTGCACTCGTTCATCTTCTTTAACAAAGTTGAGATCGTGGGAATGCTTCAGGTGGGTCTTACCTATACGTCACCTTAATATAAGATACGCAATCAGAAAAAAGAGCATTGCATGTTTATATTGTTATCGGACCTGCCAGTCTTACTGCCTAACAGCTCTAAATGACCCAATAAAATAGATCAGTCAATCACCCTGATCTGCACGGGTCTCTTGAACACACTGATTATTTTTGGAGTCTTTGGTAATGTTTTTTTTTTTTTTTTTTTACTGGACTTGGTGCTGGAGAACAATTCCGAAAGGGGCTGCACTTTTCCACTAAAAGAATTTCTGTGCAGTCATTGTAAATAGATCTTTGTAAGCAAAGTGAATTCCTTTTTTTTTAAATCATTTGCAGTAATTGTAAGTGAAGTAATTGGTGATAAATTATTCTCATATTGCTAAATCTATTATAATCATTTCCTATATACCTAGGGCAGTGCGTTGTTTAATGTCAACTAAGCGATGTGTTCATGTTTGAGTAAACTAACATTATTTACAATGAAAGGAATAAAGAATATTTGATTTTACAATCACACAAAACAGCAGGATGCCTGAAAGGATTCACCCAAAGTGCATAGGGGTAGTGATGGGGCAGTGGGTAAGTTGTTGGACTGAAACCCATTTTCCAACAACACCAAGTTAACTTGCATCCTAAGCAAGGCCCTTAAACACCATTTGCTAAATAAATAAGATCCCTAAATCCAAAATTGTAAATGTCTTTGCGTGGAGAAGTCGCCACCTTCTCTGATGTATTTTGTTATATTACGGGTTTGGAGCGCATAATTCATTTCGTTACCCCCTACTAAAGCAAAAAGGAGAAGAATTGAGTTTGAATGAAAATATATACTTGGTTTATATGAAAGCTCTGTGTTTAGTCGGGTATCCTAGTGTTACTACGATTCCCTGTCCCACTGATCCTTATTCCTGTCCCTTTCCAATGACCTGAATAATAGGGATTTTCTCTCCCTTCCCGCTGGGTTGACGTGACCAGCGTGATTAAAAGAAAAATGTCTAGTCCTTGAAATCGGTCATATTAGAACCAACAAATCAAATTTTCATTGTTGGAAACATCTGCTGATTGTTTCAGGTGTTAGAAATGCATGAAATTACACTTTGAATTTAATATTTAATATTAAAAGATGGCAGTTTAGCTTGCCATGCTGTTGGACTGCCTAAACTCATTTAACAGTGATGACATTTACAAATTATTAAAACACAATTACTTTAGTAAACGTCGGCTGTGTTTACATAAGATGACAGATTTAGATTTGTTTCCATGGAAACCCAAAGGTTTTTTTTTTTTTTGTTTTTGGTTTTTTTTTTAATAAAAAAAAATTAATAATATTCTATTGTGACAAGACATTCTCCGGACATTTTGCTCTGTCAGCATTTGTCTTATTTTTTTGTCTTGATGTTTTATTAGTACTCAAATTAATAATCAGTAATTCAGCCAGCGCTTAATAACTAATCTGACTTTGTCATTTCTCTACCAAAAAAAAGGCTTAGACTTCTGCCAAGGTCCTGGCTCAAAACCAGCCACAAAACATTGCTGGTGTCAAGTAGCAACCAAAGATGTCAGCTGCTGGTGCTTGCAGATCATGATGCATGGGTCATGATGCAATATATCACAATATACTCCAATATAATATATATTGTAATATGTTGCGGTGCTTTCAAAAAATTATTTGGAAAAAAACCCCCAAATAGCTGAAATCACAACAAATTAATATTCTAGAGGCTAGAATATTGGTCTACTAAAGATCCTCTGGAAGAACAGCATTAAAGACCACATTAACTATAAAAATATATTGAAATTAATATACTGATTTTGACTTGTATTAAATAGCTGAAATTGTGTTATATGTGCAATATTTATTGTATTGTAATATATTGTATCGATTGCCATGTATTGTGAAGCTATTGCCAATACACAAAGCTCTACATACAGACCTTAAAGTTTGCCCGTATCTTGAATATGACTTGATATGTCATATTGCATCATATCGTTATAAGTCTTTACATTAGTCAGCTGTGTGGCACAATTGTGGAATTTAGTAGAAGAATAATCCACTAGAATGATTGAATTTTTTCTTCTTCCAGGATGATGAGAAATTCCTAACCGAGCTCTTTGCACAACTAACAGACGAAGCCACAGATGACGACAAACGACAAGAACTGGTAACAGCAAGATGATCCTCTATGTTTTTTGGTCAATTTTAAGTTGCATTCTCCCTTTTTTTTTTTTTTTTTTTGTCTCATAGGTTAATTTTTTGAAGGAGTTTTGCGCCTTCTCGCAAACTTTACAGCCACAAAACCGAGATGCATTCTTCAAGACCCTCTCTAACATGGGAATTCTGCCAGCTTTGGAAGTTATACTGGTAGGTGTAAAATAATAATACAATATATAATACTATAGTGAGTTTTATGCTTATCATTTCAGATCGAATCGAGCTAGAACAAATTGTTGAACCGTCTGTCTGTGTCTGTGTGTGTGTCTGTGTGTGTGTCTGTGTGTGTGTCTGTGTGTGTCTGTGTGTGTGTCTGTGTGTGTGTCT
>JAOTRA010000018.1:1302662-1320669 GCA_026260255.1 Pseudolaguvia tuberculata
AATACAATATAATATAATATAAACATTAATTCTTTCATCTTCTTACCCACTTGTTCCCTAATTCGGGGTCACAGAGGTCTGCTGGTGCCTATTCCAGTTCACATAGGGCAAGAGACAAACAACCATTCACATACATTCACTCCTATGGACAATTTAGAATCACCAATCAACATAAACTGCATGTTTTTGAACTGTGGGAGGAAACCGGAGTACCTGGTTGATTCCGATGTTAAATCTAGTATTTAATTAGTCATTTTTTGTCTTAAGAAAATTTTTAAGTTGTCAAGTATTTTTCGGTTAATGTTAATAAAGTTATACTTCATCAGGGCAACAGAGGGCGCCCACTATTTTCTCATTTCATTTCATTTCATTTCATTTCATTTCAATAATATAAAATGAATAGAATATAATTAACACGTTACATTTATTTTATTAAGTTTGCATCAATTAATTGGTTCAAAATATTTTATAGCACCCATTTCTGAAATCACGTCTTCTATTAGTTTTGTTCGACGAATGCTAATCACGTGACTCATGTCGCGTTTTACCTCGTTGTTTTTAAGTGTTTTGTTTAAATGATGGTTTCCTTGTTTAGTCACATGTATAATCGCCATTGCTTCAGTCACCTTTTCCTATTTCTTTATATTCCGGCTCTCTAATTTAAACGTATGTTTTATATTTTCTTCTACAATTTTCACCTATCGGTAAACTATAATGATAAGGGCAACCTTTACTTCTTGAACATAGCACCATCTGCTGGACTCTCTTGGTAGCCGCAAATTTTTAAATTCATTCATTCATTCATCTTATTCCCTAATTCGGGGTCACGGGGGGTCTGCTGGCGCCTATCCCAGAGCACATAGGGTGAGAGGCGAGGGTACACCCTGGACTGGTTGCCAGTCCATCTCAGGGCAACACACAGACAAACAACCATTCACATACACTGTGGGAGGAAACCGGAGTACTCGGAAGAAACCCATGCAAGCGCGGGTAGAACATGCAAATTCCAAACAGAAAGATCTCCGGCCCGGGAATATGAGGTGCTATGCTAACCACTAGAAAAATGGATGCAGCTGCCTTTCAGTTTATTCTGGTTTATTTACTGAAAATCCAGACAAAGTTAATAGTTTATTTGCGTGTTCCTGTATCTCTGGGGAAACAGGACAGGCAGAATGAAATAACAAAAAAAAAGAACTAGTCAATGTACATCAATCTGTCAAAAGCAAACTAAAACAAAAAGCAAACAAAGAGAAACTTTACCACGTTGATATGCAGACAGACAAATGTTTGTGTTTATATGTAGATATGTAGATACGTACGTGTGTGTGTGTGTGTGTGTGTGTTCTGATAAGTATACTTTTTTTTATTTTCCCTCAAAACACTTAAGTGAAAAATGTGGTTGGTTACACAGAGAAAGACTGGATCAGAACGATATAGGAAAAGACCAGAAGTGTAGAGTATAGAATAGGAGAGAAAGAAAAAGTTTAATAAGTGTTTAAAATCAGAAAAGGGTTCGCTTCTCGCTGGGTATTGCGACTACATTCCGTTGTGGTAGAAATCGCAGAGGGAGTTTATACCCTCGATTTTTGCCTTGTACTTCATACGCCGATTCACTCCTCTCTCTCTCTCTCTCTCTCATGCGTTGCTTTTCGTTGCAGCTTGCTCACCGCTTCTTAGGTGGGGCAGCTGTACGAGGTGGAGTCACGGGGCGCCCCGAGTTCATTCCTCCGTACTGGTACTTTGCCTTCTTCTCTGAAGGTTTAAGAATCTATTAGAGACAAATGAAACATGATAGAGAGCAGGTTATTAATGAACTTTAAAGCTGCATTATGCTTTCCCAAATTACTCTAATCTTAAGAAAAGCTCAAAGTTCTGCTCATACATACAGTGACGTCAATAAGTATTTGATCACCGTGTGATTTTACAAGTTCTCCTACTTAGAAATCATAGAGGGGTTTAAAATTTTCAGCATAGGTGCAATTCCACTGTGAGAGACGGAATCTAAAAATAATAATCCGGAAATCACATGCATGACTTTTTAACAATTAATTTATATAATTATTTTTCTTTTAAACAGTCCAGCTACACTCTGCTCATGATTCATTCAAAGTATGACACGGACCATCTGGATGATCCGGAGGAGTCATGGGAGAAAGTCATGTGGTCAGATGAGACCAAAGTAGAACTTTCATTCATCTTCTTACCCGCTTATTCCCGAATCCGGGGTCACGGGGGTCTACTGTGCCTATCCCAGCACACATAGGGCGAGAGGCATGGGTACACCCTGGACGGGTCACCAGTCCATAGAAATATATATATATTTTTTTTCTTAACTCCATTCGCTATGTTTGGAGGAAGAAGAATGATTATCAACCCAATGATACGATACCTACAGTGAAGCATGGGGCTGGAAGCATCATGCTCTGGGGGTGTTTATCTGCACAGAGGACAAGACGACTGCACTTTATTAAGGAAAGGATGAACGGGGCCATGTATTGTGAGATATTGGGTAAAAACCTCCTTTCCTCAGTAAGAGCATTAAAGATGGGCCATGGCTATGTCTTCCAACATGAAAATGACCCAAAGAACACAGCCAAGAAAACCAAGGAGTGGCTTTGTAAGAAGCATATCAAGGTTCTGGAGTGGCCCAGCCAGTCTCCAGACATAAATCCAATAGACAATCTTTGTAAGTAGCTGAAACTTCGTGTTGCTTAGTGACAGTCCTGAAACCTAACAGATCTAGAGGAGATCTATATCTGAGGAGTGAGCCAACATCCCCCCTGCCTGCAGTAACCTGGTGAAGGACTACAGGACTACTGTTTAAACTCTTGTAATTGTTAACAAAGGCTTCTGTTCTGTTCTGGCTTAAATACTATCTTTTGACTCAAGTGATCAAATACTTATTTCACATTAATTTACAAATAAATTGTTAAAAAAATCATACAATGTGATCCGTCTCTCACAGTGTATATAACCCTGTGTTGAAAATTCTAGACCCCTCTATGATTTATAAGTAGGAGAGCTTGCAAAATCACAGGGTGATCAAATACTTATTAACCTCACTGTACAGTGGCGAAAAAGTGTTGGCCCCCTTCCTAATTTCCAATTTTTTTGCATGTTTGACATACATTAATGTTTCAGATCGTCAAACAAATTTAAATATTAGTCAAAGATGAAAATGAATAAACACAAAACAGTTTTTAAATAAAGGTTTTTATTATTAAAGGAAAACAAAATCCAAGACTACATGGCCCTATGTGAGAAAGTGTTTGCCCCCCTGTCAAAACATAACTTAACTGTCGTTTATCACACCTGAGTTTAATTTCTCTAGCCACACTCAGGTCTGATTACTGCTACACCTGTTTGCAATCAAGAAATCACTTAAATAGGACCTCCCTGACAAAATGAAGTAGACCAAAAGATCCTCAAAAGCTAGACATCAGGCCGAGATCCAAAGAAATTCAGAAACTAATGAGAAAAAGTAATTGAGATCTATCAGTCTGGAGAAAGTTATAAAGGTATTTCTAAAGCTTTGGGACTCCAGCAAACCCAGTGAGAGCCATTATCCACAAATAGCCAAAACATGGAACATTGGAGAACCTTCCCAGGAGTGGCCGGCCGGCCGACCAAAGTTACCCCAAGAGTGCACGACTCATCCAGTGGTCACAAAAGACCCCACAACAACATCCAAAGAATTGCAGCCTCACTTGCCTCAGATAAGGTCAATGTTCATAACACCACCATAAGAAAGAGACTGGGGGCAAAGATGGTCTGCATGGCAAAGTTCTAAGATGAAACCTGCTACTGAGCAAAAAGAACATAAAGGCTCGTGTCAGTTTTACAAGAAAACATCTTAGTGATCCCCAAGACTTTTGGGAAAATACTGAAAAGTTGAACTTTTTGGAACGTGTGTGTCGCATTACATCTGGCGTAAAAGAAACACCGCATTTCAGAAAAAGAACATCATCCCAACAGTAAAATAAGGTGGTGGTAGTGTAGTGGTCTGGGGCTGTATTGCTGCTTCAGGACCTGGAAGACTTGTTGTGATAAATGGAACCATGAATTCTGTTGTCTACCAAAAAATCCTGAAGGAGAATGTCCGGCCATCTGTTCGTGACCTCAAGCTGAAGCGAACTTGGGTTCTGCAGCAGGATAATGATCCAAAACACAAAGTCCTGACCTGAATCCCATTGAGATGTTGTGGCATGACCTTAAGAAGCGGTTCGTGCTCAAAAACCCTCCAACCCAGCCATTAGGGTTGGACAACGACTGCAAAAGTGATGAGGGAGACAGCTAGGAAGGTACTTGGTGGGACATCTGGAAAGCGAAAGGAAGACAAAGAGACATGGTGGTGGAATGAGGAAGTGCAGGACAGTATAAGGAAAAAAAGGTTGGCAAAACAGAATTTGCTCCGGCAGAGAGATGAGAAAAGTAGGCAGGAGTATAAGGACATGAGGCAGCAGGTGAAGAGGGAGTTAGCAAAGGCTAAGGAAAAGGCGTATGATGAGCTGTAGGAGAGGTTGGACACTAAGGAGGGAGAAATGGATTTGTACCGGTTGGCCAGGCAGAGAAACAGAGATGAAAGGATGTAATGCAAGTTACAGCAATAAAGGATACAGATAGAAATGATTTTTCTTGTGAGGAGAGTGTGTTGAGAAGGAGGAGAGAGTATTTTGAGCAGCTGATGAATGAGGAGAATAAGGAGAATTAGAAAGAGAGAAGGTTGGATGTTGTGGAGATGGTGGAGCAGGAAGTGGGTAGGATTAGTAAGGCGGAAGTAAGAGCAGCTATTAAGAGGATGAGTGGAAAGGCGGTTGGATCAGATGACGTTCCGTGGAGCGTGGAGATGTTTAGGAGAGATGGCAGTGGAGTTTTTGGAGGGTGAGAGGATGCCCGAGGAATGGAGAAGGAGTGTTCTGGTACAAAATCCAAAACTATATGGCCCTGATTCATGGCCGTGAGAGAACAGCTTGCAGATTCATACATTTAAAATATTTTAATAATTACATCAATAGAGACATGAATATTCTGTTGAGCACACAAACAAAAACTGTGTTTTTTTATTGCTAGGATGAAGATAAATATTTACCCACAAAACAATTTACAACCTTTAAAGATTCAATGCAATACATCTAGTTCTCACAATCATAACCTGCGTTTGATATTTCAACCTGTAATATTTCTAAAAATTTAACTATGGAACTATTTACTGCATTACAACGTTTCAAAGTTTAGTGTTATTACATCATTTAACTATAAATAAACTCTGTATGTGTTTGTTATACCTGAAAGGAGCACATGAGTGTTTCATCCACGCTCATCATGCCGCCAGCATTGTCAAACTCGCCACAGTAGTTGGGAGCAGAGAACAGAGTGACCAGCTGTCTTTTAGCAAAGAATTCGTACCCATCTTCCACCACCTCAGACACATATACACACAATTAACTCTCACACAATATCTCTGTTATTACTCTAACAAGTAAAGAAGTGTAGATTTAACAAAAAAATAAATTATAAATGGTGTTTACACATAAAAGAGCACTGGTTCAGAAAAATATGGTCTCTATCTAAAAAAAATGTTTTAGACTGTTTAATTTTTTTTTAGCCTAGACATAGACGCTGCCTTTTTTCCTTCACTCAACTGATTTCACTGAAAATGCTCAGGTGCAAACTGAGTCACCTGATGTGCTCTGCAGATGAGGTCCAGATCGTGGCGGTTAAGAAACTTGCTGACCACATCGGCTCCAAAAGTGAAGGACACGCCGCGGTCATTCTCCCCCCAGCCCTGAACATCTTTATCCGGGTCAGACCATAGCAAGTCACACAGTAGCCCTGCAGGTTAAAAGCGGAATAAAGCATCTCTGCACATCTGTTACACTATTGTGTTATGTATATGTTCATTGTTGAACATATGAAACATACTAAACTAAGGTCAGCATCAAGACATTTGTCTGTTTTGGCACAAAGATGGCAGAATAACCTTCCCAATTTCACTGTCGTTGAGAGATAATTGAAGACCCACCTCTTTGTCAAATACCTACATAAAATCTTTGCTGCTCTTTTAACAGTTTTCGTTGGTCGTTATATTGATGTTACGGATAATGATGTGACGGATTCAAAGTACTGTTTAGCATATTTGTGCTAATTGCTATAAATGTACAGGGTGTGTACCTGTGTCAGGGACGTCTGTGGGCCTCATGATCCGTCTGATCTGCTCCATGGACTGTAGGTCAGGAGACAGTCCTGTGGTAGATGTGGGGAGGATGAATCAAGGAATTGTCTGTTAGTCAATTAGTCATAAATCAGTCACAAGGAGCAGCATTAATGACATGCCTCTACGGAGCTCCATAATGGTACTGAAATTTATTATTTGTAACCCCATACATGTAGTAATCATCATCTTAGATTATTTGTAAGGTTTTGAAGTTTGCAGAATGCTAATGATACTAGTGGTTAATTTCTTACTTTTGTGTTTGACTATAAGTGATAAGTGTGGGGGGGGGGGGGGGGGGTTCAGTCTACCAAGTATGGGTATCATTCACTCATCTTCTTACTCGCTTATATCGAAATTCGGGGTCACTGGGGTCCCAAGAGTGGTACACCCTGGATGGGTCGCCAGTCCATCGTCGCGATAGTCCATAGACAAACAACCATTCACACACACATTCATTCCTATGGCCAATTTAGAATCACCCACTGACCTAATCTGCATGTTTTTGGACTGTGGGAGGAAACCCACGCAAGCACGGGACTAACATGCAAACACAGAAGGATACCCGGCCCGGGAATCGAACCCGGGACCTTCTTGTTGTGAGGAGACGGGGCTATCCACTACGCCACCGCGCCCTGTTTACCTGTTGTCATCATTAATTTTGTAATATTTCCATAACGCTGAGTCTTTGGCAATGAACATTTTGCCAATGATATGAAAAGAATTATTAACCTTTGATATTGAATTGTTTTTATTAGTAGAACTAATGGAATTGGAAACCCACCTCCATGGCAGCAGAATATTTTCTCATCGACAATTGCGGCGATTGGTAGACAGTTGAAACAGTCTGTGAATGTCTTCCAGAGTTTGATGTTGAATCTGCGCTTACCTGAAAATGCAAAGACAAAATCGCATACAGGCATAAATACAGTAAAAGCACAATTTAGCTAAACAGTTCCAGTTTGTCCACCAGGTGGCATTCTTGTGTCGTTATTTTGTAAAATGTCTAGCCTCCATTTATGTCAGAGCTGATGCCAAGTACAACCAAAAAAGGAGCATGAAGGTGGTACTATGTGTTTCAGTGCGTACACTCGTCATAGAATCCATAGATCCGGTTGATGGAGGCGCACTCATGATTTCCCCGCAACAGGAAGAAGTTTTCGGGGTATTTTATCTTGTAAGCCAGCAGAAGGCAGATGGTCTCTAGAGATTGCTTTCCTCTGTCCACATAATCACCCAGGAAGAGGTAGTTCGCCTCTGGAGGGAATCCGCCATATTCGAACAACCTCAGCAGATCGGTGTACTGACCATGGATGTCACCTGTACACACAATGCAATAGGTATGAAATATTTGGCGACAACCAAGGTGGTCGGATAAAATAGTAAGGATATAATACACTTTGTCAGGGACTGTGCTATATCTCACTCCCCATGATGAACTGTATTACGAATGAAAAAAAAACTCTCTCTTTATATTAAATTACTTAATATAAACTAAAATAAGTTTTAAGATGCATTGACACAGCAATATAAAATTCTGCTGTGTCAATGTTTAGTGTATTATATCACAGTAGCGATATTACATCATTCTGCAGCCAAAGCCCTACAACTGAAATGCTCGAATGATAAAAACTGACCGCATATTTTGAGCGGGGCTTCCAGCTCCAACAGAATAGGCTGACTCAGGAAGATCTCTCTCGATTTAATACACAGCCCTCGCACCTCTGCCTCCGTCATCTGCACAATTTTTCCTGGGCGACATCCTCGCACTGAGAGAGAGAGAGAGAGAGAGAGAGAGAGAGAGAGAGAGAGATTATTTCAAAAGTTATGATGAAGTCAAACTCTGCACAGAAAGACCCCTTTTCCCAGGGTATCCAGCTGGTGTTTTGAGCTTTTCTGTAACTTTAACATAATGAGGTACAAACATGAGTCAACTCCTCCCAGCATCTTGGAGAATGATGCAAGGCACTGTGCAATCTGGATAAATGCATCCATAACAGGCAATGTTGAAGTGCAATAGAGTGAAAGCAGACTTTCATCTGATTAACAAGTCAAATTACAGTCAATGTGTGGTTGTATGACACTTTTATTTCACAGTAAATCATAATGACTTCTCCGTATGGACAGTGGGTACGGAAAGTATTCAGACAAATTTTCTACTCTTTGTTATATTGCAGCTATTTGCTATAATCATTTTTATTTTTTCCTCATTAATGTACACACAGGACGCCATATTGACAGAGAAACAGAAGTGTTGAGTTGAGTTCAGCTGTGTTTGATTATACTGATTGGACTTGAAAGCCACACACCTGTCATATGTGAATCATAAGGTCAAAGGAAATGCCTGAAGAGCTCAGAGACAGAATTGTGGCAAGGCACAGATCTGGCCAAGGTTACAAAAAATTCTGCTGCACTTAAGGTTCCTAAGGGTACTGTAGCATAATCCTTAAATTGAAGACATTTGGGACGAGCCTTGGCGAGAGAGATAAAGAACGTAAAGATCACTGTGGCTGAGCTCCAGAGATGCAGTCGGGAAATAGGAGAAAGTCGTAGAAAGTCAACCATCACTGCAGCCCTCTACCAGCCGGGGTTTTATGGAGGCCTGTATGGAGTTTGCTAAGAGAAATAAGATTCTCTGGTCTGATGAGACCAGGATATAACTTTTTGGCCTAAATTCTAAGCAGTATTTGTGGAGAAAACCAGGCACTGCTCATCACCTGTCCAATACAGTTCCAACAGTGAAGCATAATGGTGGCAGTATTAGCTGCAAGGACAGGACGACTGGTTATAAATCAAGAGAACGATGAATGCAGCCAAGTACAGGGATATCCTGGATACCTTCTCCATAGTGCTTAGTACCTCAGACTGGGCGAAAGGTTTACGTTCCAACAAGACAATGACCCTAAACACACAGCTAAAATAACGAAGGACTGGCTTCACAACAACTCTGTGACTGTTCTTGAATGACTCAGCCAGAGCCCTGACTTAAACCCAATTGAGCATCTCTGGAAAGACTGGAGAGGATCTCCAAATGCACGTGAGAAAAACCTTTTGCATCTTTCCCCCAAAAAACTGTATTAATGGCTGTATTAGATCAAAAGGGTGCTTCTGCTAAATTATGAGCAAAGTGTCCGTTTTTCTTTTTTAATAAATCAGCAAAAATGTCAACAATACTGTGTTTTCTGTCAATATGGGGTTCTGTGTGTATATTAATGCAGAAAAAATGAACTTAAATGATTTTAGCAAATAACTGCAATATAACAAGAGTGAAAATTTTAAGGGGGTCTGAATACTTTCCGTACCCACCGTATATCATGGTGTTGTGACGTCTTTCATTAAGCAAATGGAAACTTTTTATTATTTTCAAAGCAGTCACTAAAACAAACTATTACTTAATAAAACACTATCAAATACACAATATAAATACACCATATTTAATTCACACATTCTCACAGTACAAAAGAGAAAGTCCAGGTTTGACATTCCGAAAATGAGAAACCGGTTTTCCCTGCGCAACGTCATTGCTACCTGTAAAATGTTTACGTAAAACACTCAATACAAAGACTTTACACTGCTGATTTATTCTGTCCAGGGACAAGAATTAAGCATAATATATCATCATACAAAGCAATAAAACAAAAAAGTATTTACATACAAACTTTTCTTCCTTTTCTGAACTCTGTAAACATATAAAACAAAATGGCATTCATTTTGAATATATATATATATATATACACACACACATAGGAGGGCAAGACTCAAAAGGTCATTGCAAGACAGGCAGGCTTAAATGTATCCAAGCACATTAATAGAGAGGCAAAGGGAAGGAAAAGTTGTGGTAGAAAAAACTGTACAAGCAATAGGGATAACTGCACCCTGGAAAGAAAAAACACATTCAAAAATGTGGGAGAGATTTACAAAAAGTGGACTGCTGGAGACTCCTACACACAGTGGTATGCAAGACATGGGTTTCAGCTGTCGCATTCCTTGTGTCAGGCCACTCTTGAACAATAGACAGTGTCAGAAGTGCCTCGCCTGGGCTAAAGACAAAAAGACAAAAGGTGGTCCAAAGTTATATTCTCCGATGAAATTAAATTTTGCATTTCCTATGGAAATCAGGGCCCCAGAGTCAGAAGGAAAAGAGGAGAGGCACATAATGTATGTTGCTTGAGGTGCAGTTTCACACAGTTAGTGAAGGTTTGGGATGCCATGTCATCTGCTGGTGTTGGTCCACTGGTTTTTTTTTTAGGTTCAAGGTCAATGCAGCTGTATATGAGGACGTTTTAGAGCAATTCAGGCTTCCTGCTGCTTACTAGCTTTATGGAGATGCAGATTTCATTTTCCAACAAAACTTGACACCTGCACACAGTGCCAAAGCTACCAGTACTTGGTTTAAGGACCATGGTATCCCTATTTCTAATTAGCTAGCAAAGTCGACTGAACTTAACCCCAAGAAAATCAAGTTCTTGTGAAGAAGAAAATGCGATATGGCAGATTCAAAAATGCAGAAGAGCTGAAGGCCATAGCAACCTGGGCTCTCAAAATCCTTAGGCAGTGTCACAGACCGATCGACTCAATGCCACACCAGATTGCTGTATTATTTCATGCAAAAGGAGCCCCAACTATGTATTGAATGCTGTACATACCCATACTTTTAATGTTCATACTTTTCAGTTGGCCAATATTTCTAAAAATGCTGTCATCCTGTTTTAAGTAACATTCAAATTTTCTGAGAATTTGGGGTTTTCATTAGTTGGCAGTTATAATCATTGAAATTAAAAGAAATAAACACTTGAAATATATCAGAGTTGAAGATGTTGAGATTGGGAGTGATGAGGATAGACAGGATTAGAAATTAGTTTACCAGAGGGAATGCGCACGTAAGCTGTTTTGGAGACAAGGTGAGGGAGACTAGGTTGAGATGGTTTGGACATGTGCAGAGGAGGGATACAGTTAGTTAAGCATTTAGCAGACGCTGTTGTCCAGAGCAACGTACAAACAGAGCTTAAAGTTATAACCTAGAACGTAACGGGAGTAAACGAAAGAAGAAAGAAGAAACACTTGAAATATGAGTTTGTGTGGAATGAATGTATACATTATACAAGTTTCACTTCATGATATAAATCTGAACGATATTCTATTCATATGACCAGCACATGTAATCTGATAACACTGACTATTCAGTGGTAGCTCATTTATTAAGATTAATTCATTCATTCAGCTTCTAACCTGTTTATTCCCTAATTTGTGTTAACAGGGGTCTGCTGGAGCCTATCCAAGCACACATAGAGCAAGAGGCAGGGGTACACCCTGGACAGGTTGGCAGTCCATCTCAGGGCCACACATAGACAAACAACCACACACACATTCCCACTTTCCTATCGGCAATTTAGAATTACCAATCAATCTAATGAACATGTTTTGGACTGTAGGAGGAAACCGGAGTGCCCGGTGAAAACCCAATCAGGCATTGGGAGAACATGCAAAGTCCATACAAAAGGAACTGAACACAGGACCTTCTTATTGTGAGGTAACCGTGCTAACCACTACACCAACGCACTGCCCTGATTGGCAGATCGCAGGTTTAATGTCCACTGCCACCAGGCTTCTGCTGTGTCTCCTGAGGTCATGAACTCTCTACTGTTCAGCTGGATAAATGTAATAACTGTTAACTGCTCTGGATAAGATTATCTGCCAAATGCAGTAAAGTAGTCTGATATGACCAGTCTGACTCAGAGAGGACTTGGACGTACACTGTACATCAAACTCTGTCTGTATATGTGTGTGGATGAGTGACACTTACAGCACCTGTCATCACACACACTGCAGTGAGAGCATTTATTGGAAATCTTAGGATCGGCTGGCAGTAAACTAGGCCTGATATAGCGCAGAGACTACATCCCTTTACACCTGGATAAAGTTACATTGACTGTACACACTGCTCCAGCAAACACACACACACAGCAGTGAAAGAAACTGTTCTCTTTACAACATGAATATAATCTATGATGAATAAGAAAACATGCAAACAACCAAACATCACACACAAGTACAAGAGCACTTTAACAGCTATAGACAAAACACACAAACTCTCGTTTTACTTTCTCTCTCATATACAGACACACAGACACATTCCTTCACAGACACAGTTCCCTGGTGACCTGAGCTCTGGACTGTACCAAGTAACAGAAAAGGGTGTATTTTTTTTTTGCTTTCTGAGAGTTTTGCCTTCTGTTCCTCTGCAGGACAGAACAAGGAGGGTATCAGGATAGAATCAGGTGAAGTGATGATGAATGACAGATTTCTTTGTCGTTAAATAATGAGCCAACAGGCCCAAGAAGATGTAACCCTTTGTTTTATACACATTAATCTTTTTTATTTATCATTATTACAGTTGTTATATATATATATATTATATTTTTTAAACAAATATTTCATATAAGAATAAAAAATTGTAAAAAAAAAAAATTGGTTTTCCAAATAATGTAACACTATTTTGGGCATAAATATTTTTAAAATTTGTTAGTAATGTTCAAGAAAAATAAATGCAACAAATTAGTAAAAATAGACATTTTTTTTAAATACAGATTTTGTCAGAGAAAAAGCATTTGCATAATAACAAGCATAAACAAAAATGCAAATAAAAAGTTGCTTTATGTTTTTCTTGAGATTCAAATACAGAAATTTACAATTAATTTTTGTCAAAGATACAAAAGTATCTTTTTGTATCAAAAGAAAGGCCGACGCCCATAGGTGACCAGGGTTTGATTCCCGGCTCGTGTTCTTTCCTTAAATGGAAAAGATGCCCTCCAAAAAACTACAAAAGTGATCATTCCTTTTGCCTGCATTTTAATACGCAAAACACTTGTTTTGAACTTTGGTGCAGTCAACTATAATCCCCATTTGACATTACCCACCCTGCAGTGCAGTACTACTGCAGAAACACACACTGCAATATCAATACTGAAGAGATCTAATGTGCTGTTCTAATACAATGTTAAGGGAGACAACAACCGAAGGGACAGAAGTGATTAGAGGATCAGTATGTTCCCCGACCCTGAAACAAACAGCAGGTCAAATATGAGCTACTAGAGAGCTGTGTGGGTATGTGTGGTCTCAAATTCAGAAATGTTTTATTTATGTATGTGCTCTCACATCAAGAGTAGTGTGTGTGTGTGTGTGTGTGTGTGTGTGTGTGTGTGTGTGTGTGTGTGTGTGTGTGTGCTTGCATTCCTCTCTACAGGGCACCAAATTACATTCATCCAAATTTGGCCTGGGTTATGGGAAAGAGAAGAGTGTGTGTATGAGAGAGAGAGAGAGAGCGGGAGAGACAAGGAGAGAGGGGGGGAGAGAAGGTGTCCTCTGTTTTCTTAAACACTGCAGTGCAGATTGTTGGCCTCTGCCTGCCCTCTTGCTCATTTCTGTTTTCATCCTATCTTTGTTATACTCCCCCCCCTTTGGGACAATGCAGCAATTTAAATGATATTTAGTTTTTAATTTGACATTGGCTAAAGAATGATACAATTATAATAAAACACATAAAATAAAATACAACAAGAGACACAATACAACATGTACTCATGCTGAGAGAATTCCATTCCTTGTCATAAATAAGAATTAGAAATAATCTCCGTCTAATGACCTGGTTGAAAATATTAGATTTCATTTTAGTTTTTCCACCAGATATTGTCATAAAGCCATTTAGAACTAATTTTTAGTAAAGAAAATGTTTGACTGCAGGTGTTTAGCAGGTTGTTCAAAAGATAAAGTACAGGTGTAATGAATATTTTGAGACGTCATTAAAAACAAGTTATTGATGCAATATTGTTATTGATAGGTCCAGTCACCTCCGGTAACTTTTGACCCCTCCAGCCTCTTACCAAATTAAAGTGAATAACAATTTGGATTGGTTGAAGGTGACCATGATTTTAAATTTGTAAAAAGTAGAAGGAGGATCTGATAGTGGCTTTCAGCTCTTAGCCATTGTTGGCTCTGGCCTATCGCATCTTCCTCTTCATAATACGACAATACAGGCTAATTTGCTGGCCAATTAAGAACAGGAGTACCATGGTCCTTAAACCAGGTACTGATAGCGTTGGCACTGTGTGCAGGTGTCAAGTTCTGTTGGAGAATTATCTGCATCTTCATAAAGTTATTCAGCAGCAGGAAGTATGAAGTGCTCTAAAACATCTTTGCTGCGTTGACCTTGGACCTCAGAAGCATAATAGAGCAACATGACATGGCACTCCAAACTATCACTGACTGTGGAAACTTTACTCTGGACCTCAAGCATACAATTCTCTACAGAATGGTGTCTACAGGGTGCGGTTATCCCTATTGCTTGTAAACTTTTTTCTACCACATCTTTTCCTTCCCTTTGCCTCTATTTTTTTGGCCTTTTTTTGCCTTTGCAAAAGTTTTTAGTTAATTAGCTGATGAGGGTGTGGCACCAGATGTCTTCAATGCTGAATTTATTCACAATAATCAAATTTTCTGATATACTGAATTTGGGGTTTCCATTAGCTGTCAATTATAATCATAAAAATTTAAAGAAAAAAACACTTGAAATATATCAGTCTTTGTGAAGCTTCACTTCTTGAATGGAATTAGTGAACTAAATCATATATCTATATAAATAATTATATGGCCAGCACCTGTAAATCAATACAAATTTTGTACAAGTGAATATAAGTTTTGCTGTTACGTTATGTTTGAAGTGCGAGAGACAGAAAAGGTAACAGGAGTCAGAAGCAGATGCATCTCCACGGGACCTTCCTGAGATATTTACACAGTTGATTGCAAACATAATTAATAATCTAGTGTCATCATGTGTTGAATTTTCTCATGGACAGAGCATGTGGCGTGTTTTTCTAGCACTGAAGGTGACAGAATTTGTCAGTCAAAAAACGTGAAAAGTTACATTATCCGAAACGGAGCCCTGTCTAGCAGAGCCAGCAAAACCAGACGGAAGACATGCTAAGCACTTGAACAAGACTTGCATCCATATATGGCAAATACACACACACACACACAGAAGGAAGAGGAATGATAAAGGAGGCACCTACACAAAAACAGTTAATACATTTAAGCTGCCTTTTATTACACTCCACAAGAGATGTTAGTTTTACTGTAAAATTGAAAAATTCATCCTGAAATCCATGTTTCATGGACTGGGGTGCAGTCACTATTCTAGTTCATCCCAAAGGGGTTGAGTAGTGGTAAGATCAGGAAAAAAACTATAATAATAACCAAGCATGAGCTAATAGAGCTCAGGCGCATTGTCATGCTGGAGCTATTAAATAATAATGTAATGCTACAAGATACAAAAACATTATAGACAACTGTGGGTTTCCAGATTTGTAGCAAGTTTGGAGAGGAACCACATATGAAACTGAAGCTGACCCCAAAATTCAATACGTGATAACACTAAAGCTGCATTGTTTATTATGTTTACAACAAACAATAAGTAAATATCAGGCAAGCTGGTTGAATATCTACTTCCTTTACCTTTTCTGCCTATCACTTTATACTTGACGTAAAGATTTCAAACTTAATTTTATCTACACATAAACATTAATCAGTAAAGAAAAATATAAGCAGTTGTACTTGCTTGATATGGGAGAACAAACATTGTTTTATGGAATCCAATACAGTGTAACTGCATTTCATTGGATCTGTACATGTGCTTGGCGCAATGTCAATACAGTTGAACCTAATCTAATCTAATCTAACTGATCCTCATACATGATTTCACTGGTTAGGGTTTATTTGTGGTGAATATCTCATCTGTTCATTCATCTTTTAAAACCTGTTGAAAATGAAAATATATATTTTTATTATATGCCTCAAAGTTCATAATTATTGATGTAGAACTTGATGGTTGATGGAAAGAAGTAGTTGAAACTATAGCAATGTACACAGTAACATAGTAATTCTTACCGTTATTCTCTATGCAATCTTTCCAATATACAGTAGCTAGCTAGCCTATTAGACACACACACACACACACACACACACACACACACACACACACGAACCCACACACAGTGGAAAACTGTGACCCTTCTCTTGGCTTATGGTGTCTGAAAATGGAAGCAAATGGAGAAGGTCTATTTAACAGTTTATGAAGTGCCCATTGAATACATCATTGTGTGTGTGTGTGTGTGTGTGTGTGTGTGTGTGTGTGTGTGTACTAAATGCATTATGTTGCATCCTGGTGCCAGCTCTGGTGCCAGGAAAGCAAAACAACAAGCTTCACACAAACAAACCTTTAGTATTTAAACAGGCGTATCCATTATATTAAGTTTTGAGTCAAATGAAGTGAATCACTGCTGCACTATTGTTCAAATGCACAACTTGTATAACAACAATTTATATGAAGGACTTTGTGCTGCATGAGGAAAACGTGAGCTTGCATTTCCTGCTGTCATCTTTACTTATTGTCTTTGTTACGCAAGCACATGATGTGCAAACTTGATGCAAGGACATGATGTGCACGCGCCTCCACTTTGTTCATACATGAAAAAACATCCTTGGGCAATCTGTGGTTGTATGTATAAATGTCATGTTTTCAAGAGCTACCTTGTAATGACATTTAGATTATATATGTTTTAGAAATATTAAAAATTAATTAAAAGCATGATTTTTAAATCCTTGAAATTCCACAGCTATTGGTTACTAGAAATCAAGCTGGATTGTTTTATCAAGGTTTTACACTATGACCGTTTATTCATTCATCTTCTAACCTGTGGGAAGATACTGGAGTACCCGGAAGAAACCTGTACAAACGCGGGTAGAAAGACCCAGAAAGACCCATTGCCCCAGAATTCGAACCTGGGACCTTCTTGTTGTGAGGCGACCATGCTAACCGCTACGCCGCCATGCTCCCTCTCCACATAATGACTAAAGCACTGAAATTTTATTGCAACAAAAACCTAAAAACATTTTCTCAAGCTGCTGCAAAATCATTATTTCGAACCCTTATTATTGGTCTAATACTTGAAGGATTTAAAATGCTAGCTTTCTGTGTTTTCTGTTGACTGAAAATAATAGTAACAAAAAAAGCAATGTTTAATTGATTATTTATCCAATTATAAATAGAAATAGAAAAGATAAATGAAATCCTGAAAGGAATGAATAAAATTCTTTATGTCTCCAGATAATAAAAATAGTAACACAAAAGTAATGTTAAATAGATAACTAATTTTTCCAAAATTCAATTCATTTTAATCAAGAGCCACACAATCCTGGAAGAACTAAATACAGAAGGTCACCTGACAGACGGTATGATCACTTCCCTGTACAGGCATAAATAAAGTCTTTTCTGCTTCTGGAAATACAACTCCTTTAACTTAGGCAAAAAAAGCCTTTTGTAGATGTCTGCTAATAGTCCTAAAAAGAGATTAGGGGATGGACTTTTCCAAAATGGCCATTAGGACTTGTTTTTGGTAAACGATTGCAAAGACTTTTGTTTGTTATTCCAAAAACCCTCACACAACTGCACCATTTCCACAGCTTTACATCTGCAGCTAATTGGCAGCCTGAAGGGTGGGTGCAATTACTTTCTTTCTCTATTTTCTCTCTCTCTCTCCCTCTCTCTCTCTCTCCATGTCTGTTTCTCTTATTATTTTCTAGAGAGAGAGAGAGAGAGAGAGAGAGAGAGAGAGCTGCTGTTGTTTTATGTAATCTGGAGAGGGCTAATTAGCTCAAATATGAATGCCCCCACAACACACACACACACACACACACACACACACACACACACACACACACACACACACACACACACACACACAC
>JAOTRA010000018.1:1372775-1393596 GCA_026260255.1 Pseudolaguvia tuberculata
TCATTGGGAGTGACGAGGATGGACAGGATTAGAAATGAGTTTATTAGAGGGACGGCGCATGTAGTATGTTTTGGAGATAAGGTGAGGGGAGTCGATGGTTGAGATGGTTTGGACATGTGCAGAGGAGGGACATGCAGTATATTGGTAGGAGAATGATGAGGATGGAGTTGCCGGGCAGAAGGAAAAGAGGAAGACCAAGGAGGAGGTTTATGGATGTGGTGAAGGAAGACATGCAAGTAGTTGGGGAGAGAGAGAGAGGCAGATGTAGAGGACAGGGTAGTGTGGAGAAGAGCGATCCACTGTGGTGACCCCTAACGGGAGCAGCCAAAAGGGAAAGGGGAAGAAGAAGAAGAAGAAGTAGTAGTCTGATTGGCTGGTAGAGGTCATGTTCCAACTCTGGTCGATTTATTTTGTTTACTTTTGGGACATTTTATTTGAAAATATTTTATATACAACAAATTGCAAAAATAAATAAATACAATTTCTAGCGACTTGAAACTATATATATTCACATGCGCTGCCTCTGTTTACCCAAACTTGCTCTGATTTGTCCTGTGCCTCACTTTTATTTTGCAGTTTGACTCAAATGTGGGAATAAAAGTCAGAGATATAATTAGCTGTAAGTGCAAAAGCATGAGTGCTCTTAGCTAATCTGAGTGAGCTTGCATTTGTTACTAGCATTCCGTAATTCCATCAATTGTTCTGTGCTTACAACATTTGGTGGCCATGTAGTCAACGATTCTCAGCATGATTTGGGTGCTTTTTAAGATTTTTTAAAAAATATCTTAAAATGTGTTGCATGTTTGCACGGTATGCAAATGCAAGTCGGGAAATGATTTGTAAATGGAAAGACTGATTTGAACCCCTCCACCTTACATTGTTTTTGTAACTAATAATATGTTAACTAAGTGCATGTGTGTTGTTTTTGACCCAGTTGACAGGAGTATGTTAGTTTCTGAACAAAAAATAAAGATAATTTAATTCGGACAATCGAATAAAAATGTTCAGGTCTTAAACCGAATGATTAGCTTCTGTTAATTTCCCAAACATTTTTGCATTGACCTGCTAAATATCTGGATTAAGTATGTAGTTATAAAAAGTTGAGACATGCACAATATTGCCAACAGTCTGTGGTCACCTGACCATCAGATCCATGTGTGGCTCAGTTGTCGAAAATGCGTTTGTAGGTTGTAGCATTACATTATTCCTTCACTGGAACCAAGAGACCCTAACACTGTTCCAGCATGACAATGAACCTGAGCACAAAACCCCACAGCTTCATTATGACATGGTGTGTTAAAAAAAAACCCCAAAAAAACAAGTGGTCAGCACAAGGTCCTAAAAACTTAATTGTGGACATGGCCTTAATCAGTCTACTCCTTGGCCATGCTGGACCAAGTCTCAAGCCAAGTTTCATTTCTGTTCCCATCCCTAAACCAGGTGATCAAGAACGAGCGTCCTGATGGAGTGCTGCTGGCTTTCGGCGGTCAGACGGCCCTAAACTGTGGAGTAGAACTGACCAAGCAGAGAGTCCTGGAGAGGTACAACGTGAAAGTTCTAGGAACCCCAGTGGCCTCTATTGAGATGACCGAAGACCGGAAGATCTTTGTTGAGAAGATGGAGGAGATCAATGAGCATGTTGCACCAAGCGAGGCTGCCATGTCTGTGGAACAGGTCAGCTCACCAATGACCTTAACGATTAAGTTGTTAAGTAAATTTTTTTTTTGTACTTTAGTCTGGACTACAGTTCATAATATTTGCTTCTTGCAGGCAGTAGCTGCTGCTGAGAGACTCGGCTATCCGGTGCTGATCCGCTCTGCCTTTGCTCTGGGTGGCTTAGGCTCAGGTTTCGCTAATAGCAGAGAAGAATTGATCACGCTAGTTACACAAGCCTTTGCCCATACTTCCCAAGTCCTGGTGGACAAGTCCCTGAAGGGCTGGAAGGAAATTGAGTATGAAATCGTCCGAGATGCTTACGACAACTGTGTCACGGTAGTAAACGTCTCAGTGTCCAACTTTGTGTTAAAACTCTGGATTAGTTGCATGACATCCTATTTTTCTAATGTAGGTCTGTAACATGGAGAACATAGACCCCCTCGGAATTCACACGGGCGAGTCAATAGTCGTAGCTCCGAGTCAGACGTTGAATGATTACGAGTACAACATGCTGAGGAGCACCTCCATTAAGGTCATCCGGCACCTAGGGATCGTCGGGGAGTGCAACATTCAGTATGCTGTCAACCCTGAATCCGAGCAGGTGCCAAATGAGCTGTTTACATAAACATGTCCATGTATTTTGTTACATACTAAAGTATTGCATTTGTCTTGCAGTATTACATCATTGAGGTGAACGCACGTCTCTCGCGTAGCTCCGCCCTGGCTAGTAAAGCAACAGGATACCCATTAGCCTATGTCGCAGCTAAGCTTGGTCTGGGAATTCCTCTTCCTGTTCTTAAGTATGTACAAAGACAAAAAAGCTACTAGACCCACCACCATCTTCCTTTTATGCAGCACTTTCTCAACTTTTCTTTTTTTTTCCAAGAAATTCTGTGACCAACTCCACAACAGCCAACTTTGAGCCAAGTCTTGACTACTGTGTGGTGAAGGTTCCTCGCTGGGACTTGAGCAAGTTCCTTAGAGTTAGCACTCAAATTGGCAGCTCCATGAAGAGTGTTGGTGAGGTCTACTACTTTGTTCTTTTTTTCTGATTATTTGTTTGATAGGTTAATGTTTTTAATAGATGGTTGGTTGGTTGGTTGGTTGGTTGGATGGAAATATATTTGCATGAATTGATGTGTAAAGAAAAGGCTGAATGAATGTCCATCAAACTGCCTCCTTGTTGACTTCTTAGGGGAGGTAATGGCCATTGGGCGTAGCTTTGAGGAGGCTTTTCAAAAAGCTTTAAGGATGGTGGATGAGAACTGTGCTGGTTTTGACCATACCATCAAACCAGTTTCTGAACAGGTTAGTATTAAAGATTCTTAACCTTTTTTCTTCCTTCTTCTTCTTCTTCTTCTTTAATATCAGATTTGGTAGACTTGTTAAAATTTCTCTTTTTTTGTAGGAGCTTCAGATTCCCACGGACAAGCGTATCTTTGTGTTGGCCTCAGCCCTCTATTCCAACTACAGCATAGATCGTCTGTATGAGCTGACCAGAATCGACCGCTGGTTTTTGCACAAAATGAAAAACATCATAGATCATGAAAAGCTCTTGGAGACGTACAATCAGGATGAAAGCGCACTGCCACCGGAGGTGATGAGAAAGGCAAAGCAGCTGGGCTTTTCTGACAAGCAGATTGCTCTCTCGGTGCAAAGGTCTGAGTTTAATGATACCAGATAAAAGGACTGAATTCTTTTATTTATTGATTTTAAATGCAAGATTATGCAGATGTTTAACAGTTGTTGTTGGTGGTGGGGGTTTTTTTTAGCACTGAACTGGCTGTGAGGAAGCTGAGGCATGACTGGAAGATTTTGCCCACTGTAAAGCAGATCGACACGGTAGCTGCCGAATGGCCTGCTTACACCAACTACCTCTACTTGACCTACCACGGCATGGAGAACGACGTAGCCTTCGATGAACCTCACGTAATGGTGATCGGTTCGGGTGTCTACCGCATCGGCAGTAGTGTAGAGTTCGACTGGTGCGCCGTTGGGTGCATTAAGGAGCTTAGAAAGGTGAATATATCATTAAACAAAAAAATATTTATAAGCAATGATTTACTTTTGCTGGATTCATCCGACAGTGGTGCCTTTTCATTGGAACTTACTTGCTAGAACTGTTGAACCGTTGTGGGGTTTTTTTATCATGCACAGTACAGTGTATAGTGAAATGTTTTTCTTGGCGTATTCCATCTTGGTAAGTTTGGGGTCGGAGCATAGGGTCAGCTATGTCAGCGGCGGTGCTTGAACCCAATACTTCCTGGTTTTTCTTGGTAGTGAATTTAACTCTGCACCTTAACCATTCAAGCCTCACTATTTTTCTTCTTGTTGTAAAATTTGTTCCTTTGTTTCAGATGGGTTACAAGACAATAATGGTGAATTACAATCCCGAAACGGTTAGCACAGACTATGACATGTGCGACCGACTCTATTTTGATGAGATCTCTTTTGAGGTAGGTGTTGTCCTGAAAAACATGACACATTCAGACTTGATGCAGGACTTTAAATAAACTCTGTGACCGAAATCTTAGGTGGTGATGGATATCTACGAGATGGAGAACCCAGAAGGCATAATTCTTTCCATGGGAGGACAACTTCCCAACAACATTGCCATGTCTCTTCATAGGCAGCAGTGCCGCATCCTGGGCACATCGCCTGAGTTTATCGACTCCGCCGAGAACCGTTTTAAATTTTCTCGGATGTTGGACACCATCGGAATCAGCCAGCCACGCTGGAAAGAACTTTCTGATACTGAGGTGCCCAATATCATTTTTGTCTTTAGGTCTTTTTTTTTTTTTTTTTAAATCTAGTTAATACTTGCAGTCATATTTATTTATGCTGGGGTTTTTTGTTGTTTTGTTTTTTTGCAGTCAGCCATGCAGTTTTGTGAGACGGTGGGGTACCCTTGCCTAGTGAGACCGTCCTATGTGCTTAGCGGAGCCGCCATGAACGTTGCATACTCTGATGGCGACCTGGAGAAATACCTGAGCAATGCTATTGCTGTTTCTAAGGAGCACCCTGTTGTTATCTCCAAATTTATCCAAGAGGCAAAGGTCTGAGTCACAGACACGACTTTGCAGGAAATCCGCACAATTACCCACAAAATTGTTCTGAGAAGAGTTTTGCTTGCTCATAGGAAATCGATGTTGATGCCATAGCGTGCGACGGGGTGGTTATCGCCATTGCAGTGTCTGAGCACGTAGAGAACGCTGGCGTTCATTCCGGAGATGCTACGCTAGTTACCCCCCCACAGGACATTAACCAGAAGACCATGGAACGAATTAAACTGATTGTCCATGCCATTGGACAGGAGCTTCAAGTCACAGGACCGTTTAACTTGCAGCTCATTGCCAAGGTGAGATTTGTACTAATCTAATAAATAATTATAAGCAAAGATTTTTTTAGTTACGCTAACGCTATAACTCTGCTTTGTGCATTCTATTAGGACGACCAACTGAAAGTGATCGAGTGCAACGTCCGAGTGTCACGCTCCTTTCCTTTTGTGTCCAAAACTCTTGGTGTAGATCTTGTGGCTTTAGCAACACAAGTCATCATGGGACAGGAGGTGGAAGCAGTGGGACTCATGACCGGGAATGGAATTGTGGGAGTTAAGGTATACTGAACAATCAGCAGTGTCTGTGCTTGTTCTCAGATCCAGTTTAATGTGTTGTTCTTTGTTTCTCTAAAGGTCCCACAGTTCTCGTTCTCTCGACTGGCCGGAGCCGACGTTGTGCTCGGTGTGGAAATGACGAGCACTGGCGAGGTGGCCTGCTTTGGTGAGAACCGTTATGAGGCATATCTGAAAGCCATGCTGAGCACCGGCTTCAAAATCCCTAAGAAGAACATACTGCTTTCCATTGGCAGTTACAAGGTACCTTGCAATTTTTTTTTTTTACATTTGTTTTGAAGTTCTGATGAAGAATTTGGCTAATCTGGGTTTAATATTTTATTGTCTTTTTAGAATAAAAGCGAGCTGCTGCCAACAATTCAGGCTTTGGAGTGTCTCGGCTATAACCTCTATGCCAGTTTGGGTACTGCTGATTTCTACAGCGAGCATGGCATTAAAGTATGGCAAAATTCTTCTTGATCTTGTCCGGTTGTCTCCAGAGTTTCTTCTTTGGCTCATTTTGCTTGCGATTATTGCCCCTAGGTAATGGCGGTAGACTGGCCTTTTGAAGAGGAAAGCGACTGCCCCAACAAAGACAAACAGAGAAACATCATGGACTACTTGGCGGAGAACCACTTTGACATGGTGATCAACCTGTCTATGAGGAACGCCGGAGGTCGTCGTTTGTCCTCCTTTGTCACTAAAGGATACCGCACCCGCCGCATGGCTGTGGACTACTCTGTTCCTTTGATTATTGATATCAAGTGCACCAAACTCTTTGTTCAGGTAAGTAGTCATCAGGTTCCTTTGGTGTAGTTATGTACATTGATCCGGTTCTCAAGTTTTTAGTCTGTTCAATACTACTTTATTATATTATTCCAGGCGCTGAGACAGATCGGTGAAGTTCCTCCAGTCAAGACTCACATTGATAGCATGACCTCACAGAAACTCATCCGTTTACCTGGTACCTTCTCCTATCCTAGGTTCTATCATGACCTGGAATTTTATTTACTCAGTTATATTATTCATTTTTTTCTTTTTTAGGCCTTATTGATGTTCATGTCCATCTGCGAGAGCCTGGTGCCACCCATAAAGAGGATTTCTCCTCTGGGACAGCCGCTGCCCTGGCAGGAGGTATCACCATGGTTTGTGCCATGCCTAATACCAATCCCGCTGTGATCGACCCAAGCTCTTTAACTCTGGTTCAGAAGGTAATGTTCTAGAGATGTTTAAGAATTTCCTTGCATCTCTTCACATTACTCAAATTTTTCAACATCTCCTTAGTTGGCAAAGTCGGGATGTCGCTGTGACTACGCGTTGTATCTGGGAGCCGGTACAGACAATGCCTCCATACTGCCATCCATCGCAAATGCTGCGGCTGGTCTAAAGATGTACCTGAACGATACATACTCCACGTTAAAAATGGACAATGTTTCTCTTTGGATGGAGGTTAGGAAGATCTACTAAATATAGTCTTTTCAAATCATCTGATCACTACAAAATTGATCCTTTTATTTTGATGCAGCATTTTGAAAAGTGGCCAAAGCACTTACCAATAGTAGCTCATGCAGAGAGGCAGACGGTAGCTGCCATTTTGATGGTGGCTCAGCTCTACCAAAGACCTGTTCACATTTGCCATATTGCTAAAAAAGAGGAGGTGAGCTTATATACATTTTCAAGCCTTCCGCATACATCACTTAAATCATTGATCAAACCTGTAGGAACTTTGTAATTCCAGATCTCAATTATCCGAGCTGCAAAGCAGAAGGGAATCCAGGTGACCTGTGAAGTAGCACCTCATCACCTCTTCCTTTGTGAGGACATGGTGCCTGCTATTGGAGATGGAAGGGCTCAGGTGCGGCCGATGCTGGGTACCAGAGAGGACATGGAAGCGCTGTGGGAGAATTTGGACATCATTGATTGTTTTGCTACTGATCATGGTAAGTGTTTAAAATAATAATAATGTTATTTAATTTTAAAAATAAATTAAATAAATTGAGTGAAAACACACGTATAACATGTGTCCATATATAGCTCCTCACACGGTGGATGAGAAGGACTCTGAAAAACCTCCACCTGGATATCCAGGCCTGGAGACTATGCTTCCTCTGCTACTTACCGCTGTCAGCGAGGGCCGCCTGACCGTCGATGACATTATCAAGCGGCTCTACGAGAACCCTGCTCGGATTTTTTCTCTTCCTCCTCAGGAGAATACCTACGTAGAGGTGTGTGTGTGTGGTTTGATCACATTTTGTCTATTGTCGTCATTTTTTTTATATTCAAACTGAGGTAAAATAAATGTCTTCTAGGTGGACTTGGAGCAGGAGTGGATCATCCCAAAGCACACGCAGTTCACTAAGTGTAAGTGGACTCCATTCGCGGGTATGAAGGTGAAGGGGAAAGTGATGCGAGTGGTGCTGAGAGGGGAGGTGGCCTACATAGACGGACAAGTGAGTTCTCATGTGTTTAATTCGATACAGATCTATGGGTGTGTATATAGCTATATTAATATGTCTATATTTAAACCGCTGTACCTGTAATGTATTCAGGTGCTGGTTCCACCTGGTTACGGTGAGGATGTGAGGATATCGGCTCCCATTCTGTCTCCAGTCCCTGAATTGCCCAAGGACATTCAAAAGGTAGGATTCAGTTCTGTGCTTTTCACAGGTCACCATTTATTCATGTTTCTAACCTGTGTATTTTTGGCAAAGACTCCTGAGCATCCCAGACAAACGACTCCCAGCGATTCTCTGCGTGCCCGAGCTGCAAGTCCACGCCGATCAACTGGGGACCGCTTCATGCTCCCTCCTCGAGTACACCACACTTCTGACCCAGGGTTTCCACCAGGTACTTATCTGAGCTTCATCACCTTACTATTTAAGCTCAAGCTTTTTATTTTTATTTTTTTCCATTTGTTTTTCTTGCTCTCAGAACTGACCCCGGTCTTGGAGACATGCTCACACCCTCCTCCACTATCCAGAATACTGTCACCTCAGACAATCAGCCAAGCTCCAGCCTTGTCTCATATCCAGACCTCTCCTTTACTTCACCATTTAGTCGGTCAGCACATCCTGTCTGTACACCAGTTCACCAAGGAGCAGGTAAAGTCAAGAGTAGGACAAAAGGTCATTAAACTGAAGACAAGTCAGCGCAAATTAGTTACTGGATAGGTGTTGAATGAGTGTGGCTGAGTGTACGGACAAGTGTGGGTAAACCGATGGACTGATGAGTGGATGGACGAGTATGAATGAATGAATGAATGGTTGGACCATTTGTGTGTACGGGTTTCAGTATTTTTCTGCAGTCCATCACTTTAAGTGTTTGGGTTATCCAATCGTGTGTGTTCATTTCAGATGTCCCACTTGTTTAATGTGGCTCACACACTTCGTCTAATGGTTCAGAAGGAGCGCAACCTGGACATCCTGAAGGTGTAACGTCTTACTCATGTCAAGCAACATTAAATATCTTCAAGATGGAAGAATAATGAGAGGTTTTGTTGTTTTTTGTCTTTTCTCCTCATGACAGGGTAAGATCATGGCCTCCATGTTTTACGAGGTGAGCACTCGGACCAGCAGTTCTTTTGCGGCGGCGATGCAGAGACTCGGTGGCTCTGTGGTGCACTTTAGCGAATCCACTTCCTCTACACAGAAAGGCGAGTCTCTGGCTGACTCGGTGCAGACCATGAGCTGCTATGCTGATGTTATTGTTCTGCGCCATCCGGTCCCAGGAGCTGTAGAGGTGTGTGTTTGTGTTCATGTGTATGGTGTTTTTAAAGCAACATTAAAATAACTAAATTCCTTTGCTACAGAAAGCTGCAAAGCCTTGTCGGAGGCCGGTAATAAATGCCGGCGATGGTGTTGGCGAGCATCCCACTCAGGCCCTGCTAGATATTTTTACTATCCGAGAAGAGCTTGGAACCGTTAACGGCATGACTGTAAGTCCAAAGAAAATAAATCTGCACTTTTTCCTCCAAAAAATGTTTGAGGGTTTGGATACTGGTTGCTGTCAGGAGATAAAGCCAAATGTTTAATACTTCTCCCTGAACTGCCCCTCCCCCTAGAAGTGTTTGTATGGGATTTCTTTCCTTTCTTCTGATTACAGGAGTGGATATTTTGTATATTGGTGTGTTTTGTGTACAGATTACCATGGTGGGAGACTTGAAGCACGGCAGGACGGTACATTCTCTGGCTAGACTACTGACTCAGTATCGCATCACCTTGCTCTACGTCTCCCCCAAAAACCTTAGCATGCCGCACGAGATCATAGACTTTGTGGCATCTAAAGGGATAAAGCAGGTACGAGTGTCTGACCATTCTGAAAAGCAAATTTGTTTGTTTTTTGGGTTAGTTTTTGTTTTATTTTGCTCTAATTGTGTTTTGTCTTGTTTCACATCAGGAGGAGTTTAGCAGTATTGAAGAGGCTCTTCCTGAAACAGACGTCCTTTACATAACACGCATTCAGAAAGAGCGATTCGCATCCGAGGAAGAATACAAAGCAGTAAGATCGTGAGAGAGGACGGACGAGTGTACGAGCGGGTGTACGGACGAGTGTACAGACGGACGGACGAGTGTATGGGCGGACGGACGAGTGGGTGGGTGGGCGGACGGACGGACGAGTGTACGAGCGGGTGGACGGGCGGGCGGACGGACGGATGAGTGTACCGGCGGACGGACGGACGAGGGGTTGTATGGACAGGCGGCAGGACGAAGGTACCGACGGACAGACGAGGGGGCGGATGGACGAATGTGCGGACGGAGGAGTGAATGGAGTGCATGGTGGTAAGGGTAGCTTAGTGGCTAAGGTCTTGGACTGATTCCAGAAAAACCAGGCTCATCCATGCAACCACTGTGGGCCCCTGAGCAAGGACCTTAACCTTCAATTGCCAAGTTGTACAAATAAATAAAATATCAGTCGCACTAAATAAAAGCGTCTGTCAAATGCTGCAAATGTAAATGGATGGATGGTATCCTGTCCATGTCTTGTCGCTGTCTTGTCTTGTCTTGTCTTGTTGAATGGTAAACTCTTCCTCTTCTTTAGTGCTTCGGAAAGTTCATCTTGACGCCTCACATCATGACTGGCGCCAAAAGAAAAATGGTCGTCATGCATCCACTTCCAAGAGTGAATGAAATCAGGTGCGCTGAACCTGCTGTAGGGTTGTAATATAATGTCCATCCCAACTCAACTCTCGATCCTTTACATACATACACACACACACACACACACACACACACACACACACACACACACACTGTAATAGTCATAATTATATTTAGATTTATATCAGTAAGTGTAGAAAACTTTCTAACTCTCATTAACTCTCTTTCCTGGTCCCTTAGTGTGGAGGTGGACACGGATCCTCGCGCCGCTTATTTCCGCCAGGCGGAGAACGGGATGTACATCCGGATGGCATTGCTAGCGACTGTGCTCGGCCGCTAAACCATCTCCAGAGCAAATATAGGAATTCTGGAGGACTGTGTGTGTGTTATGATATCTAAACAAACAACAGTACACACTGTAAGAAGGCGTGTAGTGTTAGTAAACTACCTTTGCTCATATACTCCATGTAATCATAGAGAAGTAAGAACCAATCATGGGAGTAGCTGCTTTATATTTTTAAATAAAATAAATTTTCAGTCATTCTTTGCATTCTTTGTTTCATTTTTTTGGGGGGGGGGGGGGTTAACATTGCTTCAAAGTTGTAAAATAAACCTTTAGACACGTTGACGTTTTTAGCTGTAGAGTTTGTGTGTAAATATTTACTGAGACAAATTCAGTTAGCCAGAACAGAACCGACTACAGGTTAGTGATTGTTTATTTACTTACAACTAGAAAGAACATTGTCTTCCAGAGAACTGGGACAGAAACATGATTACACGGTTAATAAAACGCTGGGTTCTCCCAGACGCCAGGGTTTTTGTTTTTGTGGTTTTTATATAACCTTATTTTAAAAAGGCTGAATATTTAACCCCAGATTTCGTTTACTAATATGAACTGCAGGATAAAAACCTTTTCACATTTTTAGTCATTTGGAACAGTTGGGATCAATTATTGGTGTTTTAGGTCAATTCATTAATTCATCATCATACAGACTTATTTGCTGGAGGCATAGGGCAAGAGACCGGGGTAACAACCTGGACAGGTCGCCAGTCCATTGCACACATAGACATTCACTCCTATGGGGCAATTTAGAATCAACCTAATGTACATGTTTTTGGACTGTGGGAGGAAACCTCGAGGAAGCTCACACAAACGCAGGGAGAATGTGCAAACCCGGCATAGGAAGATCCCCAGCCTGGGAATCAAACCCAGGGCCTTTTTGTTGTGAGGCAACTGTGGTAACCACTACACCAGTGTTGCGGTGGTAGTCTAGTGGTTAATGTGTTCGATTCCCACCACTATGCACCATTGTGGGCCCTTGAGCCAAGCAAGGCCCTTAACCCACAATTGCTCAGTTATAAAAAGACACCAAATGTATGTCGCTCTGGATAAGAGCGTCTGCCAACTGGAACTGGAACCACCACTTTTGAGGATCAGTCAGTAATTATTTGGGGACACTGGGGAATCGGAATCAGTGAGTGGTCAGTAAGGAAAGTGGGAAGATGATGTGATTGGTCATTTGAGGACCTTAGTTATGTGGAAGCCATCGGTCATTTAGGTTCAAACCTGTTCCATTAATCTAATGCCTAATTCCTAATCTTGTCCCAATCATCACTGAGCGAAAGGCAGGAATGCACCTTGGACACGTCACCAGTCTATCTCAGTCACATAAAGACAACCACTCACACTTATAGGAAACTTACATGTTTTTGGACTGGGAGGAAACCAGAGTGCACCGAGTAAAGCATCATTGAGTGAAAGTCAGAAATGCACCTGGGACACGTCACCAGTCCGTCTCGGAGTCACAAACAGCCACTTACATTTAAAGGCAATTTCCAAATACCAACCTCACAACCTGTTTTTGAACGGCGAGGAAACCAGAATGCACAGAGTAAACCCCCACAAACACAGAGAGAACCACAGAAAGACCCCTACATGGGATACGAACCTGGGTTGCCAGTCCATTGCAGGGTTACACATAAACGGACAACCACTCACACACAGTCCCTCCTATAGATAATTTAGAATCACCAATCAACCTAATGTACATGTTTCTGGACTGTGGGAGGAAACCGGAGTACCCTGAGGAAACCCACGCAAGCACAGGAAGAACCCCGGCCAGGGAATCAAACTCTGGATCTTATTGTGAGGCGCTCGTGCTCTTCTTGAAACTTTTTAAATTTAGTTCTTACCACTAATCCTTGTTCACAGGGCTGCTCAGTGGCGTACTAGTTAGCACAGTCGCCTCACAACAGGAAGGTCTTGGGTTCGAGTTCCACGATATCTCTCTGTGCTGAGTTTGCATGTTCTCTCTCCCTGCTTTCGTGGGTTTTCTCCCACTGTTCAAAACTATGTACATTAGGTTGATTGGTGTGAATGTGTGGTTTTTCATTTATGTGTGGCCCTGTGATGGACTGGCAACCTGTCCATGGTGTACCCTTGGCTCTCTCCCTATGTGCGCTGTGCTTGGGGTAGGCTTCAGCAGACCCCCGTACCCCGAAATTAGGGAATAAGAGGGTAAGAAAATGAACGAACGAACGAATGAATAATCGACGTTCACCGTTCCATCGTCCACTAGGTGGCAGTGATGACCATCTACGCGCATTACCTACACAAGAAAGAAGAAAACGTGGTGTTTTTGCGATTAAAACAGCCGAACTGTTGCTTCATGTGAATTTCTCTAGTAACCCATTAAATTCGGATTAAGGTAAACCGGTTTTTTGCGGTTAATCTGCAGTGTAATAATCCGTTTGGGTGGTTGGTTGAGTTCTACTTCAAACTTCTTTATTTATCTTTGTATGTCGACGGTTAGCTTTAGCTTCAGTCTGGAACGCGGCTGTTCCCACTGCTGCGTCTTTATAAGGGTTTTAAAAGTCGTTTATTCAGAAAATTAATTCTGTAAGTTATTTTTTTAACGCTTAAGAGTTTAACTGTGTAAACTAACGCCAGGTTTTGTTGGTAACGACATTTATAACGTAGGTGAAAGTAAGTTAGCTTGCTAAGCTAGCAGTTCCGGGTTCGTTTACCGGTTTTGGGATCATATCGCTGTTAGACAGGAGGATTGAATATAGTTCGGTTCATTCATTCATTCATTCATTTTCTTGCCCGTTTATTCCCTAATTCGGGGTCACGGGGGTCTGCTGGATCCTATCCCAGTGCACATATGGCGAGAGGCAGGGGTACACCCTGTACAGGTCGCCAGTCCATCTCAGGGCCACACATAGATAAACAACCACTTACACAAAATTTGTTGTAACTGTTTGCATGATAAGCTGTGGTTCGGTTCTGTCATGACGTCATCTAGGACTGTCACGATGATCAAACTTTGGTGATGATTACTTGCTCAGTTTACTACTTCTGCTTGAAAGCAGGTTGCTGCAAGTACTACAGCTCTATCTTATGGTCCTTAAGTGTATAATAGTTTTAATGATTGCGTTAAATAATCCTGTTCATAACATTTAAAAAATAATAATAATAATAATTCAAGTTGTTTATTTTTTCAGGGATAAGAGCAATTCATCTCCCAAAGTTGACTTCTGGCCAATGAAGGAGAATAAGGAGAACTCAACTCCTGCTGTTCACTTGACCAGTCTGGACCACATTAAGCCATGCTGGTACTGGGACAAAAAAGACTTGGCACACACACCGTCCCAGTCGGAGGGTCTGGACCCAGCCACCGAGGCCCGGTACCGCAGGGAGGGAGCCAGGTTTATCTTTGACGTCGGAACTCGGCTTGGCCTGTATCCTTCTCCTACTATTGCTTTACTTGAACTCAACTCATAGTCAGTTTGAGAACACTGACAGGATTATACAGTTTATACACATATATAAGTATTGGTCACTTGGTGGGTGAAAATATAAACAACATAAACCAGGGATTTGTCATTTGAGTAAATGTATCTAAATCAGTGATTGGTCATTTGGGGACAGTTGTTTGTGCAAATGTCTTTTTATTTCCTGATTATGACTGACCCTCTTGAGTATTTTGTTCCTTGACCTTTCTTCTATTCATAGTCATTACGACACCTTGGCTACTGGAATCATTTACTTTCACCGCTTTTACATGTTTCACTCCTTTAAACAGTTTCCTAGATATGTGAGTACTTTTCTTCCCTTTATAGCAGTCTGTGTGCAGCAAGTTGACGTAGTCGCTGCTACTGATTGTTGTTACAGAGGACAGTCTAATGTTATGGGTTGGCTTCGCTTAAGACGTATGGTCAACAAAATTTAAATTATACTCGTATATTTTCCCCCATATTTCGCCATTTTCATTATGTGTAATTTTGGATTTAACATTGAATGGAAATTTAATTTCAATTAATTATAAGAACGATCCTATTGCTTGATCTCTAACACTAACCATTTGTCTGTGTATTGTCTCCTGTCCTGTTTTTAGGTGACGGGAGCTTGCTGTCTGTTTCTGGCTGGAAAAGTAGAGGAGACACCAAAGAAGTGTAAAGACATCATTAAGACAGCTCGTAGTCTGCTCAATGACGTACAGTTTGCACAGTTTGGAGACGATCCCAAGGTAAACAGATGAGAAGATCTAGATGGAGAGAGTTTTCCTTCTAGTCATGTCCTGATTTATGAGAGTTTGTAATAAAATGCTGGTTTTTAAAGTCTCTAATTGATTTCAATAACTGATCTTCATCAGGAGGAAGTGATGGTATTAGAGAGAATTCTGCTGCAGACTATCAAGTTCGATTTGCAGGTGGAGCATCCCTACCAGTTCCTTCTGCGTTATGCCAAACAGCTCAAAGGTGCACCCACTTTTTATTTTTTATTTAAATCAATGACTCGTAGTTGTATAACTTTTTTTTTATCTGTCCATCAGTTTTATTAACTCTTGTATTTTTTAGGTGACAAAAATAAAGTGCAGAAGTTGGTACAGATGGCCTGGACGTTTGTGAATGATAGGTCAGTGTAAATTCTTTTTTCTTATGTCTTCAGGCAAGTTGAAGCATATTTAATATAGAATGTTTGTAAAAGGAAAAAAAAAATTATGTGCACCCCTGACTGATATCTAGTGTCTATTAAGGACAACGTTCTGCATCTGTGGTCTGCGAAACACTAATCTGGTGCATCACCTGCTGTCAGATGTCAACGTTAATTCATTGGTCATGTCTGGTTTTATCTCCTCAGCCTTTGCACCATGCTTTCTCTCCAATGGGAGCCAGAGATCATTGCAGTCGCCGTCATGTACTTGGCTGGTCGTCTGTGCAAGTTTGATATCCAGGAGTGGACTTCCAAGCAGTCGTCTCGCCGCTGGTGGGAGCAGTTTGTACAAGACGTCCCCGTGGAGCTGTTGGAAGGTAAACAAAAAGTCATCAGTAACTCAAGCAACTTTTGGTTCCTCAGACGGAGCCCAACTTACACTCTACACTGTTAATATGATCAAATATTCTATACCTTTTTTTTTTTTTAAATAAATAAGTGGAATTTAAACCTGCGGTCTTTTTGTAAAAAAGGATAAAAAATAAACAGCTCCGGGTTGCCAGATTGCACTGTCAACTCTTAACCTACTTACTTCCTTACATAACATACATACTAGCTTAAGAGCATAAATCATCTATGCTTTCAGTCAGTGAACTTCTTCAGAAAATACATAATTATTAATGTTCCAAACTCACAGCAAGAATAAATCTCTACGAGTGATAGTTCATTTAATCAATGTGTTCAATAACTAACAATAAAAGACAATAATGTAGTCGATAAAGCTTGGTAACCCAACAAGAAGCACCATTAGCGTTTTTTATTTAACATTCGGTGAAGTTTGTAAATCTGTGTCGTCATATAGCTGTTTTTCAGTTTGTTTTTCTTTATTTGTTTGTTTGGTTTTGTCTGTTTTTCTTCCTCACAGATATCTGTCATCAAATCCTGGACCTTTACTCTCAGGGCAAACAACCAATTCCACAGCAACCGCAGATACAGGAGAAAGACAAGCCACAGCCTCCTCCTACACCTCTCAGCACTCTGCCTGGAGGAATCCCTGGAGCTCCACCAGCTTCCAAGAAGAACTCTCCTCAGGCTAGCCCACCACGACAGCTGAAACGCCAACAAGTGAGGCTTACTCCTCGCTCTCTTTATCCCATAGTATGTGTACTGGACGGATAATGCTGGTGGCATGAAAGGTCTTAAAGTGCTTTAAAAAGTTTACGTTTAAGGCGTTTGTCATTTCTCTTTCTAAAAGTAAATTTTTAATGTCCAAGCAGCGAAACGGTGAACCTTTTATTGCCGTCTTTTTCTGATCTATGACGTGCAAGCAACTTTTTACAGCAGTTCATTTTTTATTTGTATTTTTTTATATATAATCGTTTACTTCGTCACAAACCACCGCAGACGTTAAGCCTTACGCAGTGATGCGTCCTACATGACTTCAAATTGTTATGTGAACATTTTTGGCTGTTTTTTATATCCGCTGTGGTAAAGGGGCGGAATGATGAGGTAGCATGGGAAGAACATCTGGGGATTAAAGCTGTTTTAGTATCATCAAAAAAATGGTTACATGGTACTATAGTAGTATAATCTGGATCACAGGGTCTCTTCTGTTAGTCAAGAGTAACCTTTAATTATTATAAACTCTAATATATTACCCCCCCCCCCTTCCTGTAGTATTTGTATCTCATTCATTCATTCATTCATCTCCAAGCGCACATAGGGTGATAGGCAGGGATACATCTTGGACAGTTTGCCAGTCCATCACTGGGCGGCACACGTAGACGAGCAACCACTCACACACACATTTACTCCTATGGACAATTTTGATTCTGTGCTTGTTAACTCTTGCTAGTTTTGTAGGAAGGCAAGCTTGAGTCCTGCTTTGTTACTATAGTAACACATTTTTAAGAGATTACACATCCAATTGCTTTTATAAATTTAGTTATTAAATCAAGAAAAAGAACAATATGTTGAGGGATTGTACTAAAACCTGGCAACCCATTAACATTGCAACAAATGTGTCATCATTATGAACGAGTCATTAATCTTCCAATGTTCTTAACATCATAACAACCAGAACTAGAAACCACATAGTATTCGGTTGGTGAAATGACGCATTTTATTACAATTACGTTTACCACAAATGTTGTTGAATAATTTTTGTGTTTGTGTGTGTGTGTGTATTAGCCGTCTCCAAAAGAAGAGCCAAAGGTTTCCACAGGTGACTATGGGGAGCTTAAGGAAATGTCTAGACATATATTTAATTTAATGTATATAATGTAAGTATTAATTTATCGTAGAACAAGTTGGTTCTAAAATCCCGAGACTGGAGAGCCCGATGCCTCCTCTACCGGTGAACCCGCCTCTTGGTGAGTGTCTGTCAACTTGGTTGTTGTTGTTGTTGTTGTTGTTGTTAAATTATCAACCTCCTGATTTTTCCCTGTTCATTGCAGACCGTAAGCCGCCGCCCTCTGCTCCTGCCCCACCCACAGAAACTGAGCCCTCTGCCTCTGTTGAATCTGACGTACCAAAAGCTCCTCCTCCACCTCATACAGCTCCTCCTCCTTTGCCACACCGTCCCCCGCCTCCACCTCCCAGCAGCTACATAATGGGCATGTCCACCACCAGCTCCTATATGTCCAGCGAGGGCTATCAAAGCCTGCAGTCCATGATGAAGACAGACGCACCCTCTTACCCCCATCTCCCGCCCTCCTATGGGATGCCTTACCACCCGCACGTTTATCCACCTCCCAGCGCCCCTCCGCCAGGCCCGCCACCTCCACCACCCCCTGCCTCTTATCCTCCTCCTAATCTTCCTCCACCCACTCCAGCTTACCCGCCGCCAGGCTACAATCACAGCTACCCGCCGCCACCTCCACCACACATGCCGCCCCCGGGTATGGCGTTACCACCTGCAGGTTATCCGCCTCCTCCGGTCCCTCCAGGGCAGCCACAAGTTCCCATGCCACCCGTCATGCCCCCAGTGGCAAACATGAACCGTGGCGGTTGGATGAGATGAAACTACAAGATGTGATGAGCAGCATGTGATGCTGGGTGTCTGTTTTCAAATGGACCAGATTCATCTCAGGAAGATGATCAAATGTCAGTTTGACCTGTGAACTGGACAAAATTAAGATCTTACTGCAAGTTTAGATCATACACCGTAATAAATAGTTCTTTAAATTTCTATTGAAGACTACCACCTGAGCATATGTTCTTCAACATGTGATGGGTGTGGCTCTGACGATGAGCATCAGATCTGTAATTATTCTTTACAATCGTACACACTACCATCTGCAGAATGTCTGGACCCTCGTTGCAACAAGCTGCTGCAGTCTACTGATTCACCCAGGACGAGTGACGCTTTGTTTAAATACATTCCCTGACTAAAAGTTAATTAAGTAGAATCCCTAGAATTGGGGTTTGAGTAATAAATGGTTTTTTCCTTTGCAATTTGTCCCATGGTGTCGATCGGCAGTTCATTTCAGCTACAGATTTATTATTTCAAGTAGATATGCTGACAAATTACTCGTACATGATGCGGACAAATAAACAACGAAAAGGAAACGGATATTTCTGGAATTCAGCAAATAAACAATATTAAACATAAAATTAAGAAAGTTCAGCCTCGCCTAAATAAGAACTGAATTCCAAAACAAGTCATACTGAATCAATATGTCTGCCAAGCTCCAGCTTCATCACAGCTTGAACTGATTAAGTTACATAATATTTCATCAGTGGGGCGGCGCGGTGGTGTAGTGGTTAGCACGGTCGCCTCACAACAAGAAGGTCCTGGGTTCAATTCCCGGATCGGGCGTCTTTCTGTGAAAAGTTCTCACACTTGCGTGGGTTTCCTCAGAGTATTCCGGTTTTCTCCCACAGTCCAAAAACATGTACATTAGGTAGATTGGTGATTGTAAATTGTCCATAGGAGTGAATGGTTGTTTGTCTGTGTTGCCCTGAGATGGTGTGTACCCCCTGTCTCACCTTATGTGCACTGGGATAGTCACCAACAGACCCATGTGACCCCGAATTAGGGAATAAGTGGGTAAGAAGATGAATGAACGAATGTTTATCATAGAAACAACCCCATGCATAAATGTGTCCTAAATGTCCGATGATTCTGAATGCTTCACCTCCTGGTCATGGCGGTACTTAAACTGTAATGTTTTACGAAGGGAAGTGAAAGTTCAATACTGCAGAAGTTAAAACGTAAAAAAAAAAATCACTATATCAATGAAGTACAGATGTGATTTGTAACCGA
Organism: Pseudolaguvia tuberculata; assembly: GCA_026260255.1. Classification (NCBI taxonomy): domain Eukaryota; kingdom Metazoa; phylum Chordata; class Actinopteri; order Siluriformes; family Sisoridae; genus Pseudolaguvia; species Pseudolaguvia tuberculata. The sequence goes on from JAOTRA010000018.1 coordinate 1,392,341, forward strand.
GTCACAGTATCCGGTGGTCCACCGACTGAAACGGCGTCATGGAACCAGTGAGAGTTGCACAATGGAGCAGATCTTTGGTGGTGTAGCACAAGGTTTAGAATGGAATCATCAGCCAACTTTTCATCCGCTTCTGAGAAAAAACAAGTCATTATTATTTCATGTCTGAGTCATGATGACACTGTTGATCCGTCATTTTTACACTTTATGCAGTTTTCAAATTAATATAACAGCATTTCTTTTAATTCCATGGAATTCGATGGAACATTCATACTGTTCGATATTTAAGCTATTCAAATCAGTTGGTGTAAGGGTTAGCACCGTCGCCTCACAAAAAGAAGGTCTTCTGTTTGATTCTCGGTCTAGGGATCTTTCTGTGCAGAGTTTGCATGTTCTCCCTGCGACTGCGTGGGTTTCTTCTAGGTACTCCAGTTTCTTTCCACAGTCCAAAAACATGTAGATTAGGTTGATTCATTCTAAAATTCCCATAGGGTGTGTGTGTGTGTATGGTTATCTATGTGTGGCCCTGAGATGGACTGCCGAACTGTCCAGTGTGCTGGGATAGGCCCTAGCAGACCAGTATAAACTAGACTAATCTGAATCTTAGAGTCTAATCTAACAAAGTCTAATCCAGACTAATGGAATATTTCGACTATGTATAACTACGTATAGTCTATTCTGATGTAGTCTAATCTGGACCAATGTAATTTAGTGTAATCTAAACCAGTCTAATCTATCATAGTCTAATCTAGATTCATGTAATTTAGTGTAATAAATAGTAGAGTATAATATACTACAATTTTATCTAAAGTTTCTCCCTTTTGTTCCCTAATTTTGGGGTCACTGGGGTCTGCTGGACTCTCAGCTCACATAGGTCAAGATGCAGGGGTACGTCTTGGACAGGTCGCCAGTCCATGTCAGGGCTACACATAGACATAGACAAACAAACACTCGCACACTCATTCACTCGTATCGACAATTTAGGCTCAGCAATCAACCTAATGTACATGTTTTTGGACTGTCGGAGGAAACTGGAGTGCCCAGAGGAAACCCACACAAGCCACAGTGAGAACATGCTAACTCTGCACAGAAAGACCCCCGACCCGTCTTGTTTCTAATTTGAAGTTATTGTAAAAAAAATATATATATATATATTTTACAATAACAAAGATCTTGGTTTTCTGCCAGTGTGTGTGTGTGTGTGTGTGTGTGTGTGTGTGTGTGTGTGTGTGTGTGTGTGTGTGTGTGTGTGTGTGTGT
>JAOTRA010000018.1:1408671-1424430 GCA_026260255.1 Pseudolaguvia tuberculata
TTATTATGTGGTCTTATTAATATTATTATTATTATTATTATTATTATTATTATTATTATTATTATTATTGTAATTACTGTTATTATATAAAACTATGTGTTTATCATTTTTTAACATCTACCCCTTTAAAGGCGCAACTATTATTATTATTATTATTATTATTATTATTATTATTATTATTATTATTATCATTATGACTTTCCAGGTTATACTAACAGTGTTTGAATATTTTCAACTGTATAATATGAATAAAATATTATTGGGAAAAGCGTAACTAATCTTAATAATGTAAAAAATGATATATAAAATCCATTTTTTCCACGTATATATAAAAGAGTTTTATTGTATATATTAAAGCAGATTGAGGTGAGAGTGCAAAGACCTCTATAATACAGGACACCTGGAGCACAGAGAAAAAGCCCAACAGTGGCAGCTTGGTGTTGAGGATTAAACAACAAAAATAAGGCTTCATTTTTCTTCTTTTTCTCAGTTAAATACAATAATCCCGTTAAATGAAGCTAAAACAATATCAATGTTAATTATGTTCATACAGAATTAACATTAATGAATGAATAATGTGTGTTCTGTGATGCTTTTCAATTCATCACAGTCATCAGAGTGGTTGTAAAAAATAAATAACAATAAATAACAAGGGCTCTTAAGAGGAACATTTCAAGCTTATATAAATGACTTCAACTAAGATGTGTAACAGCACAATCTCAAATTATATATAATATTAAATACAAATTGTTTTTTAAAACAAATTGTTTTTATAGGTAAGTCACAGCTTTTGCTTTTTCTGTGGGTGTGTTTGCGAATGTGTATAAAGTGTTTCAACCAGAGCAGAGAAGAGACCCCAAACAAAATAACACCAAACTACAAAAATGGGAAGAATTTACAACTTGCTTATATTCAAGATCAAACAAGTGATTCCACAAAATTCTGCTTTCTCCCAGTAGGAGGCGCTGTGTTCATTAGCGAGATCTTTCTAGACTGTTGAAACGTTTTTGAATTAATAGTTATATATTGGATAGAAGGCAGCCCGGTGGTTAGGTCTCGGGTTTGATTCTCGGTTCAAGGATCATTCTGTGCGGAGTTTGCATGTTCTCCCCACGCGTGGGTAGGTTTCCTCCGGGTACTCTGGTTTCCTCCCATTGTCCAAAATTAGGTTGATTGGTGATTTGAAATTGTCAATAGGAGTGAATGTGTGTGTGAATGGTTGTTTGTCTATGTGTGTTGCCCTGAGATGGACTGGCGACCCGTCCAGGGTGTCTCTCGCCCTATATGTGCTGGGATAGGCGCAGCAGACCCCCGTGACCCCGGATTCGGGAATAAGCGGGCAAGAAGATGAATGAATGAATACAGTTATGGCATTTGGCAGACACGCTTGAGCAAATGCTAGTTAAAGGCCTTCCTCAGCGGCCCAACAGGAACCCTGCAGTGGAAGCTTGGTGGTGCTGGGAATTGTGTACCCCGATCCATCATCTTAACCCCCAAGATGCCACCACTTCCTACAACTGATCAACTTCATTTAGATAGTGACCTAATTAATTAATTAAAGTTAAATCTTACCTGGGAAAATGTATTTTTAGACCCCCGTGACCCCAATTTAGGGAATAAGCGGGTAAGAAGATGAATGAATGAATGAATGTTTTCTAATTGTTTTGAAAGATCTGCTTTATTTTTGGGAAGATGATTTGAAATGTTTAATAAAATTCGGAAGAACATTATTCATTCATTCATTCATTCATTCATTCATTCATTCGGTCGTTCGTTCGTTCGTTCGTTCGTTCGTTCATTTATCTTCTTACCCGCTTGTTCACAGGTTCTGCTGGAGCCTTTGTTAGGGCATTATATTCAGTTGTTCTAAAAAGGTTTTTGGTCAACATTAGGAGAACATTTATCAAGCATGGCTATCAATATAAAGACATTTAAAGACCATTGTTTTAAGATCTCTTTTCCCCTCAACATTATGAAATTGATTAAGTATGAATAATGCCATCAGGATGTTCTAAGCAGGGACACCACTAGTTTTGGGAGTGTATTGGGAATACACCCCATTGTATTCTGTATTCAGCACTACAGCTACTAATAAAACATATCTGGAATCATGCTAACCTTTATTCTCCTAACAGTTCCACATTCCACTAATGTTCTTCCTATTGTTTTCTTTTACATTATGAGAACAATTAGCTTTTAACATCATAAAGAAGAGGGCGGAGCATTGCCATAGCATGGTCGCCTCACAGCAACAAGGGTTTTATTCTCTGGATTCCAGAGTTTGCATGTTTCCTCCCACAGTCCAAAAACATGTCCATTAAGTTGATGGGTGACTTTAAATCGCCCATAGGAGTGTGTGTGTGTGTGTGTGTGTGTGTGTGTGTGTGTGGTTTTTTGTCTATATGTGGCCCTGTGATGGACTGGCGACCTGTCCAGGGTGTACCTGTTACAAAATGAATATATAAATGAATGCAGCAGTAACCTTTCATGCATTCATTTTCTATACCTACTTATTCTCTTATCCCAGGCTGAAAGACCTTAACCCTTTATTCCATTAAAATTGTATTTCCTTAACCCTTTATAACCTGATTCCCACATGATCGTAAGCATTTATTTATTAAAGCCTAAATTTCCCAACCTTCTATTGTTCAAAGGGATGTAGGATAGAAGTAATAAAGGACTAAGAACATGTACATTCTTCTTCTCCTTTCGGCTTCTCCAGTTAGGGGTCGCCACAAAGGATAGCTCTTCTCCACACTACCCTGCTGTCTTCTACATCTGCCTCTTTCACCCCAACTACCTGCATATCTTCCTTCACCACATCCACCTCCTCCTTGGTCTTCCTCTTTTCCTCCTGCCCGGCATCTCCATCCTCAGCATTCTCCTACCAATATACTGCATGTCTCTCCTCTGCACATGTCCAAACCATCTCAACCTGTCCTCCCTCACCTTATCTCCAAAACATACTACATGCGCCGTCCCTCTAATAAACTCATTCCTAATCCTGTCCATCCTTGTCACACCCAATGAAAATCTCACTGCAGGTCTCACTACAGTCCTATAAACTTTCCATTTCACTCTTACAGAAACTCGTCCATCACAAATCACTCCTGCCACTGCTCTCCATCCGCTCCACCCTGCCTGCACTATTTTCTTCACTTCTCTAACGCACTCTCCATTACTTTGCACTGTTGACCCCAAGTACTTAAACTCCTCTACCTTCACTGAACATTATTAGTAAAGTTTAAAGAACGTTCCCTGTCAGCTGGGTTAGTCAGCCAGATGTTCGTCACATCTGTAAAGGCAGATTTTGAATGCTGTCCCTTTAATTCTTTATATGACGGAGTGTAACCTGACTCCCGGATCTCCTCAGTTCTGCTGCCCCGCGGATGTGCTGACGTGTCCGGCTTCAGTGTGTGTGTGTGTGTCCTGCCCTCAGCCAGGCAGTGCGTGTGCGTGCGTGTATGTGTGAGTGCGTGTATGCGTGTGCGTGTCCTTTACTTAGACACAATGATCCAATTAAAATCCTATTGTAATGTTTTTATTCTGTGTGTGTGTGTGTGTTTCTCCGAGGCGTCTGTACACCGCCGCTTCTCGGACTTTAAAAGATGCGCTGATGACGAATGCAGCAGTAAGTAAATATTAAACATTAAATATCTCCGATCGACAGAGGAAACTTTTATAAATACATTTAATCATTTAATAAAAAGACATAAAACGCTTTCATTTGTTAAATCGTCATGATAATAATTTGTGAAAAAGAAAACTCGAGGAGCCGGTTGTGTTTACAGTTTGGCTAGTTAGCTAGCAGCAGGCTAGCTTCAGGTTTTAATCACCAACAGAACCGGTTTTTATAAGCATCAAATTCGCAATCAAGTTTTTTTTGGGAGGATTAAAGTTATTCATTATTGTTTCAATTATAGATTCATCCATTCGCATTTAAAAAAAAAAGAAGAAATATTGATATTTGTTTATTCTTGCAATATAAAAAAACCACGAGCTATCAACGAACATAATGTAGGAATGATAATTTAAAAAACCCTTTTGCATAAAAGTAAGTGGAAAAAGTGTTGATTTTCTTTAAATATATTTATATATATATATATTTTGAAACGAATTACGTCGTTTTTAATATTAAAAATGACAGAATTCAGCCTTTAAGAATCTGATCAATCATTTGGTTCCATGTTATACTTGTTATACATGTCTGTCGTCTAATTATTCATTCATTCATTCATTCATCTTCTTACCCACTTATTCCCTAATTCGGGATCACATGGGTCTGCTGGAGTCTATCCCAGCGCACATAGGGCGAGAGGCAGGGGTGCACAATGTACAGGTCGCCAGTCCAACGCAGGGCCACACACAGCCAACCAATTCACTCCTATGGGCAATTTAGAATCACCAATCAACCCAATGTAAGTTTTTGGTTGGTATGAGGAAACCGGAATACCCGGAGGAAACCCACGCAAGCGCGGGGAGAACATGCAGACTCCGCACAGAAAGGGAATCGAACTCGGGACCTTCTTGTTGTGAGGCGACCGTGCTAACCACTATGCAAGTGCGCCGCCATCACCATTTAGTTATCTAATTTAATTGTATTTATATATATATTACAGTATATTTATACCTATATTAGGCCAACATTACTAAATATTTATTCGTTATGTTAAATAAATTAAGCTTAAAAAACCCAAAAAGCTTTTATTCTGGACATTTGGTTGGTGTAAACAGTTAATTTATTTATTAATGAGTATTTATTAGTGAGTCTCTGTACCTTTTGGTTATTTCTAGCAACGAAGTCTTAAATGTTCTGACAGACAATTACAACGTTAATTAGATGATAATAATAATAATAAGAAGAAGAAGATAAAGAATTAGATGCTCATGAGACAAATGACTCTAAATTTTACCGTGAAGAATGGATTGGTTTAATCCAGATGTTTTCTCTCCTTCTTTCTCATTTCAGTGCTTCTTTGTCGAGGTAAAGCCTCGAGGGACTTCTCCGGTCCAGATTGCAGATTTCTGTCCTTTAGAACGGGAGAGACAATCTACGTGTACTATAAACTGTCAGGACAGAGGTCGGATGTCTGGGCTGGAAGTGTGAGTATGATGGTTAATCATTTACCACTGGTTTACTTTGATCAAATGATGGCCACTGGGGATCGCTATGCTTCTTTTTTCTTCATTTCAGAGGCCAGTCTTTAACTGGGCTGTTATTCTGCCCATGCCCAGATCCAATCTCTGGCATCTGTTCAACACCTTAGATTGTATCATGAATTAAACCGCAACATAATTGTTGTATTTATTCATTCATCTTTTTACCCGGTTACTATTTCCCTAATTTGGGGTCACAGGGCTTTACTGGAGCTTATCCCAGCACACATAGGGTGAGAGGCAGGGGTACACCCAGTCCATCGCAAGGCACACAGACAAACAACCATTCACACACACACACACATTCACTCCTATGGGAAGTTCAGAATTACCAATCAACCTACTGTGGGAGGAAACCGGAGTACCCGGGGGAAACTCGCGCAAGGGCGGGGAGCACATGCAAACTCCGCACAGAGAGATCCCCGGCTTAGGAATCAAACCATTTTGTTGTGAGTCGACCGTACTTACTACTACGCCACCGCACTGCCCCGCCCCTAATTATTGTTTGTGATCTCAAAACGTACTTATTTATGAGTGAATTGTTTTTGTTTGTTTGTAGGTTGGTAACAGTTTCGGCTATTTCCCGAAAGATTATCTAATCATCAATCACATATATACAGAAAAGGAAGTCGAAATAGCCGCAGAGGTAATTGTATTGATTTGCAAATTCCTAATGCTACGCTAAACTTTCTTACAAAAAAGGTTGTCATTTTTTCCAGGAAACTGATTTTGTCTGCTTCGACACCGGGCGAGATAAATTCGAAAGTTACGACGTTGACGTGCTGTTAGGAAACTTGTTGTTCCACACTGATGTGGAAACAGAAAAAAAGTCTGACAGCGCTGATCCCGTTACACGCGGCGAGACGGAAACCGACAGAGACACCGGATCAGAGTTGTTGCAGACAGGTGTTGAGGATGAACACAAAGATGGGGGCGAGTTGCAAAATCAGGAACTTGGACAACTGCAGTCAGAATCAACAGCTTTGTTTGAGGTAGATGCCAGTTTTGGCGACACCAATCAAGGTGCTGATGTTGATTCTGAAAAAGTCCTTCCAGATGAACCTTCAGCTAAGAATGATGGAGATATCAACAATGAAAGTAACTCTACAACACAAGTAGAAGGTTTCTTAAAATTAGAGTCCACTTTGGGTGAAACCTTTGACGTTGTTGTCTCGGATGAGGAAATCACACAGAAGTTAACACCACTTGATGATGATTATGATGATGAAGCTCAGAGTAATCATTTAGCTGAGTTACCATTTAAAGTGGAAGAGGAAACCATGAAAAAAGATCCACTGCTTACGTTCCACGAGAAGCCGCTTTATCCTGAGGAAGATGTTTCTGTAGCCACGGAGTTAGAAGATAAAAAAGTTCCGTTTCAGGAAGAAGAAGCATTTCATAATAGCAAAGCAGATGAAGCTAAAGAGCCAAAAGAAACCGCTACTAATCAAATGGCGTCAGAAGCAAGCGCTTTACCTGAACCTACAGGACAAAACGTTCCAGATGAGTCTTCAGCCGAGAATGATGGAGATCTCACAAATGGAAGCGACTCTACAACATTAGTCGAAAATTTCTCTGAAGTAAAAGTCACCTTAGGTGAAACTTTTGACATTGTAGTCTCGGATGATGAAAACACCCAGAAGGTAACACCCCATGATAATGATGATAATGATGATAATGATGATAATGAGGAAAGTAATCATTTGGCTAAGCAACCAGTTGAGGTGAAAGAGGAACCTATGAAAATACCTTCACTTCTTACCTTCCAAGAGAAGCCGCTTTATCCTGAGGAAGACCATCCTAGATCAGCTGAGACAGATGATGCTTCTGATTTAGAGCATGTTTCCTATCCAAAAGACAAAGTATCACTTTTTGATGAAGTTGCTGAAGATGGAGAGACCACAGAAACCAGCAGGAACGTTCAAATCTCTGACTCGTCACACAAAGAAGACAACAGCAATCATTTGCAGGATCGATTGCAATCAGAAACAACAATAGAGATAGAAGACAGTGCTGGTGTTCAGATGAGTTCTGATGCTGATCTGGAGAAACCAGTCCATAAAGATGTTCAAGATGAACCTTCAGCTAAGGATGATGGTCCTCTGGAAAAACAAAGGGTTTCCGATTTAAAAACCACCTTTGGTGAATCCATTGACCCTGTTTCCTCAGATGAGGAAAACACCCGGAATATAACACCCGATAATGATGATGACTTTGACGACGATGACGATGATGATGATGAGGAGGAGGAGGAGCAACTGGTTGACAAACCTTCACTTACTACTTTCAAAGAGAAAGCCAAAGAGATACCTGATGATGGTGCACGCTCTAATTTTGGTGACCTCGGGGGAGGTGAAATGACCAACTTGCTTGAAGATGACGATGATGATGAGGACAAGTACAATCAAGTTAAAACTGCAGAAAAAGACATAAACAACATCCAGTTGATTTCGGCTGATGACTCAGAAAGACTTGAAGAAGTTGGTGAAAAAACAGAGTCGTCTGTACCAAAAACCCAAGTCTTAAATTCCAACGAGGAAGAAATGAGATTAGATGAGATCATTATTGACGCTGTGGAATCTAAAAACGTTTCCCCAACCTCACCATTAGAACCTGAGCTCGATGAACAAATACGCCGAGTAAAAAACGAGATTATTAATGTCTTTGAAGGTGCACTGAAAACCGAAAACCCATCAGATTTACCTGAGGAGGAGGAGGAAGAGGATTATGTCGAGGAGTTGCTGGAAGATGAAAACGCCATTTTATCCGAGTTTACTGAGAATAAGGAATCCACCGAAAATACTAACATTGACACTCCATCAGAAGAAAACAGATTAGTCTCGCCTGAACAAGCAGATAAGATAAACCATGGGGAGAAAACACAGACGGACGTCTCAGCCTCCGCAGCTGATACTGAATACGGTAGACCTTCTGACAGTACTGGTCCAGGTCACGTCCTTGAAGAGGAGTCAGGGTACAGCGACAGTGTCCTGAGACTTACGCTATTACGAGATCGTTTCAAGGACGAAGAAATCGAACGACTTCTGCGCCACCTCACCATCAAAGACCTCTACAAAGTTGAAGCTATGTTCACCGAATTGGATCATCAGATGAATTCCGCGAGGCAGCTTTACCCGCAGAGCACAGATGAACTGGAACATGCTCTGGAGAACATCCTCGAAGTCTCTGAAAATGCCATCCTTGCGGAGGTCGACAGAATGCTGGACGCACAGGAACAAAAGGCACAGGAACTCGGCTTGCAGATCGACCAAGTCATGATCGATGAAGAAGCCGCCATTTTGGACGACTTTCAGGAGTTTGCATTTTACCTGCGTCAGAAATACAGAGCCAGCGTGCCGCTCATGGAGAGGGAACCTCACTGGGAAACGGGTAAGTGTAAGTTTTGAAGGATGTTTTTGTCTAAGGTCTAACCATATGTTCTAACTAAAGAAATAAATGAATATGCTTATAAAATTTTCTTTATTTTTTGGAAGAACTTGGCTACATAGGGAGATGGGTAACATAACAATCTTTCTATTGTGCAGCAGAAAACACGTCTAAAGAGTCGGACCGTGTGGTGGAAACCGTCCCACCATCCGAGGTAACCGAGACTCCAGAGTTTCCCCACATAGCAAACGAGCTGTTCCCAGGTCAGGAAGCTGAATCCCATAGCCAGGATGTGGGCCCTGGGAAAGACGTGGGACATTTTAACAAAAATGAAGACAATCAAGCAGCCTTGCAGGACACTTCAGACATTCAGAGAGGACCACAAGCTCTTCTGGAGAAACCTTTAGATGTGTTAGGGTTTGAAATCCACCCATCCTCAGGTTGGTGTATGTTTTTAGGTTTGTTTTAATCATAACACTCGGAACTGTTTATTTATCAGCTTTACTGTTTAAACAATCAGATACACCGGACTCACCCACAGCATCCGATTTCTCTGACATGAACGCAAACTATGAGCAGGCAAGCATGTCTGTGTCGGATCACGTGCGGCACTTCTTTTTAATTGCATCTGAAGTTGTTGACGCATACGCAGAAATGGTGAGACTACTTTTGTTTTCACTTGAATTTTTAGTGACTGTACAGTCCACTATATGGGGTCACAGCATCTCCTGGAGCCCTTCCCAGTGCACATAAGACGAAAGTCATAGGTACACCTTTTAATAGCCATTTGGAGGTGTCAATAAGAGGAGGTGCAGTGACGTAGTGGTTATCACGGTCGCCTCACAACAAGGTCCCGGGTTCGACTCTTCGGACTGGGGATCTTTCTCTGCAGAGTTTGTATGTTCTTGAAACCCCATGCTTGTGGTTTCCTCTGGGTACTCCGCTTTCCTCCCACCGTCCAAAAAACATGTACATTAGGTTGATTGTTGACTCAAGTTGTCCATAGTAGTGAACGTGTGTGTGAGTGGTTGTTTGCCTATGTGTGGCTCTGCGATGGACTGGTGACCTGTTCAGAGTGCACCCCTGCCTCTCGCCCTATGCGTGTTCCAGAATTGGGGAATATGCGGGTGAGAAAATGAAAGAATGAAGCTTTTACCACACGCAATGATTAGATTTACTTTTTAGCAGATTATATAGCGCTGTGTGTACGTTCGGGTCGCCATTTTGTTTTGACGTCATAGGTGTTTATATGGGATTTCCTCTTTCTCGCAGATCCGTCTTGTCTGAGCGTTTTCTTTACTCTTTTCCGTGTCGGAAGTGGTACCCTCCCCCTCTTCCCCCCGGCTACACTCGAATATATCCTTTATCGGCTATGATGTCACGCAGTCTTCATGTCGACGTGTGTTATGTGCGCGGGGTGAAAGTCCGATGTGCTCGTTGCTGAGATGGGATTGATTCTTTAATTAAACTCGGTGAGGGGATTCGATCGTATCGCTCTGGTTGTTTCACTGTCACCAACTGACAGCTTTAGAAACAGAGCCGGTATAAAATGCAAGCAGACGCTGCCAATTCAAATTAGCCTCTTAGCTTAGCAGGTTGTTTTCAGTGTTGTTTTTTTTTTGTAAAATTAATTTATTTATTTTTGAGCTGAAAAAATTAAATGGATTTGGATTTAATCTCTTCGTCCTCGGTGTCCGGACTGCTGGAACTGTGGACCAGCGTTTCTGTGGTGTTTCTGTCAGGATTTCATGAAGTACGTCTGCTTTTAACCGCTAGTTCTTACAACAATCAGCTAGCTAGAAATAAACAGATCGGTAACAGGAGTTGATTATTTACGAGTTTATCATTAAATTAGTTGGTGTGGTTTTTTTTTTTTTTTACTAGATTAATAATTGTAAAATATTATCTAAGGGCTTGTTCATTGGGAATAATCCGCAAACTGAACGGATCCTCCGGTTTGCTAATCACCTGTTATTCACTGCGTTTAAAAACCGCTTTAGAGACTTTTTATATAATATATTTATCACTATAACGTGTTAAAAGCAAATATGAATACCAGTGGTGGTCTGTTTATAAAAGGTCTTTAGTTCGAGTCCCAGCATGATGCCCCTCAGCATGGCCCTTATAACCCTCTACTGATCATTCATTTTCTTACCTGCTTATTCCCTTAATCGGATGTCCAGGGGGTCTGATGGAGCCAATCCCAGCACACATAGAGCAAGATCTGTCACCTGCACAGATCGCCAGTCCATCTCAGGGCCACACATAGACAAACAACCACTCACACGCACATTCACTCCTATGGGCAATGAAGAAATACTAATCAACCTAATGGACATGTTTTTTGGACTGTGGGAGGAAACCGGAGTAGCCAGAGTAAACCTACGCAAACACTGGGAGAACATGCTCTCCGTGCAGAAAGATCCACGGCCTGGGATTCGAACCCAGGACTTTCTTGTTGTGAGGCGACTTTTCACACACTTTATTACATTCTAAGTATTCAGACATGCTACTCGTCTATTGTACTCTGTTTCGGAGATGATGATGATGATGATAGTATAAAAGTATGCGGTTTCAGCCAAAACCTTTTGTTCAGGAATTTGTTTATAAATATATATAAGCAAATTTTTAATCCAACATTAAATATCTTTTATTCTTTCGGCTCCCTTCAATGTGTTTAGATTGTTTTATCATTGTATTGAAAGTTACATGACCTTGTCTTCCAGATGATTTCTGCTCTGCCCGAGGAATGGAGGCCTGGTCCTACGTTCCACGGCCTGCCCTGGAAACCGGTGGTTGCCACAGTTGTGGTGGGACTCCTTACCGTGCTGGTGTTCATGTGGAGAAGCGTTCTTTCTGTAAGATCTTTACCTTCATGTCAAAGTGGAGAGTAGTGTGAAGTTGCATATTATAGTTTTAATTGCTTTGAAACATACAGGAACTCTGTGTGTTTATCAGAGACATGACACTAAAGTAGGAAAGAAATAAACAAACATGGTTGCTATAATTAGAGTGAAGCTTCCAGAAGTGACATTAGACACCAGACAATTCATCTTCAAACATCATCATTTCTGCAGTGGTTATTATTAATGAGTGAAGTTGAATGTCAGGCTTTTTTGTCATCACTTCACCATCTGTTGTGTGTAAACGGGAATCTGATACTATTTCTCTTTGTCCCTTCAGGTCAAAAGCAGAATGTATCTCTGTAAGTATGTCCTATCGTCCTCCTCGTACTGCATCATGTAGAAATAATCAGCGGCGTGTTAACCGAGTGTTTTACGTTTAACAGTAACAGAGAAGCAACTCGCAGCGAGAATTCAGCATCTGATTAAAGACAAAACTGACGTCCTCACCAGAATAACTGAACTGAACAATCAGGTAAAGTCTTATGTTCTTACAATTACATACACCGGTGCAGTGGAATAGTTCAGCAGTAATTACACCCTCTCCCCCCCTCTCTCTCTCTCTCTCCTTCCATCTCTCTCTCTCTCTCTCTCTCTCTCTCTCTCTCTCTCTCCTTCCATCTCTCTCTCTCGCTTTCTCGTTCTTGCTCTCTCTCTCTTCTTTCTTCTCTCTTTCTCTCTGTCACACTCTCCTTCCATTTCTCTCTCTCTCTCTCCCCGTCGGCATGTCTATCTTTTGTTTTTTCTGTCATTGTCTTGTTTATGGTTTTTCTATTTTGTCGTTCTCTCTCTTTTTTTCTGTCGGTGTGTCTTTCTTTGTCTTTTCTCTTGTTTTTCTTTTTCTATGTCATCATGTCTCCTTTTCCATGTTTCTGTGTCTCTCTCTCTCTCTCTCTCTCTCTCTCTCTCTCTCTCTCTCTCTATCTCTGTCTCTGTCTCTCTGTCTCTACAGATTAAGCAGTATGAGGAAAAGCTGAACAGCTCAGAAGAGTCTCGATCTTCTCTTCAGACGGAGTTTACTGGCCTTAAAGTGAGTATTTATATCACTCTCGCAGTTTTAATCGTGTGGTTTGTCCTCTAAAAACAATAACAAATGTATTTATGTCCTTTAGACACATTACCAAGATCTCAATGTGCAGAAGGAAAAACTGTCCCTAAATTTTGCACAACTGCATGAGAAAATTGCTAAGACCAAGGACGAGAACCGAACTCTGAACGAGAAGGTAAACAGTTGATTTAAGACGTGGAGGAAGCACTTGATGTTTGAAGATCCTGCTGAAAGGTTTGGTGTGTGGTTATTTTTTTTTGTCGCTGTAGATATCTTCACTGCATCAGGGGATTGAAAACTATCAGAAAACCCTGAACGTTTACGATGAGGAGCGCTCAAAGGTTAGTTTACAAAAAACAAACACATAGTTATCCGGTTTCAAAACAGACATCACTTCTCTTCTGTTTTTCACTTGGTTTTTTTTTTTAGTCATTTCTGTTTATGATCTTGATTAAATGATTAGATTCAGGTCCTCTTGGATGAAGCTAAACTCCGGGAAGATGCACTGAAAGCTCAGGTTCTGTCATTTGAAAAGGACAATTCTGCGTTAAAGGAACAGAAACGATCTGTAAGTTCTATTCTACCAATTCTCATCCTCTTATCCCACAAGCACAATGATAGAAAGATCTGCAATCAACTGCTAATTAAACACCCCTCTCTCTCTCTCTCTCTCTCTCTCTCTGTGTGCTTCCCCCCTCTCTCTCTCTCTCTCTCTCTCTCTCTCTCTCTCTGTGTTTCCCCCCTCTCTCTCATTTTTTGTTTGTGTTTCTCTTTGACCTTGTTTTTCTCTCTTTCTTGCTCTCTCTTTCTCTGACTATCTTTCTTGAATAATTTCTCTCTCCCTCATAGCTGTTAAAAGATGCCAAAGACTGGCAGGAGAAGCATGAAAAGCTGAACGAGGAAATCAAAGTTTACCATAAAACACAGACGGAGTTGGAGAACGCCCTCGTGCACAAAGAAAACGAAATTGATGTGAGAATTTTTTTAAAACCACATTTGTTTGAAATCTTTGCTGGAGAAATACACACTTCCTTTCTCTGCTGTAGGTTCTGTCTGGATGCATCGCTGAGCTGAAGAGTCTCGAATCCTTTGACGACGCAGAGATGAAGAACGGTAATGTGTCCCGGCGTTCTCTTAAAAAAAAACCCCCCTTTGTTTGTTTGGTTTAACAAAACAATTAATGAATTTTTAATGGGAGGTTTTCTTTTAGACAAAAGTGTTGATCCAGTGAAGTTGCACCTCAAACAGATGATGGATGTCTCACGGGTGAGTGTGTAAATAATAATCACTAAATAAATGCTTCAATTTTTACACATTTTTTAACGATAAAACGGCTGTTTGGCTATTTAGATCAAAGCGACTCTTTCAATCATGGAGGACGAGCGGAATCGTTTGTTCGAAAACTTCATGGCTGAACAGAAAGTCCGACAGGAACTTGAAGGTATGTTCCAGATTTTTGATGTATGCATTGAAAACGATCCCCAGTTCGACAAATGTTTATTCTTGTTAATTGTTTTTGGCAGAGAAATTTCAGCAAGTCACTCACGAGCAAACAAATTTGAAAAACGAGAAAACCCATTTAGAAAACCAGTATAAGAACCTGCAGCAGAGACTGGAAATTACAACAGAGTTGTACCACCAAAAAGAAAATATCCTGCACCAGTAAGTATTGACAAGTGTTCACTAGGGGGTGCTGTCTACACCTCTACTAGCAGAGAAATGTTTTAGCTATAAACTCTAGCACGAAGAACATTATTTCAAAAACTTATTTATAGACTTTATTTATAGTGGGAGATGGGTTCAATTCCCAGCACCATT
Organism: Pseudolaguvia tuberculata; assembly: GCA_026260255.1. Taxonomy (NCBI): domain Eukaryota; kingdom Metazoa; phylum Chordata; class Actinopteri; order Siluriformes; family Sisoridae; genus Pseudolaguvia; species Pseudolaguvia tuberculata. The sequence goes on from JAOTRA010000018.1 coordinate 1,422,985, forward strand.
AATCCAGGCCCCTTAACTGCTTGTTATCAGTTTTCTTTTGTTTCTCTCTGTCCTTGTCTCTCTCTCTCTCTCTATCTGCCTGAATGGTGATTCTAAATTGGCCATAGATTGAATGTGTATGTGAGCATTCGTGTGCCCTGTGATGGGCTGTCGACTTGTCCACGGTCTTCCCCTTGCCTCTCGCCCTATGTGTGCTGGGATTAGCACCAGCACCAGCAGACCCCCGTGACCCCGAATTAGGGAATAAGCGGTATGAATGAATGAACTGAACGGGAAGTGGTAGCCTAGTAGATCAAATGTTAAGCTAATACCAGAAAGACTGGGGTTCGATTTCCCACCTCCACCAAGCAACCACTGTGGGCCATTCATCAAGGCCCTTAACCCACAATTGCTCAGTTGTAAAAAAGAGACCAAATGTAAGTCGCTCTGGATAAGAGTGTCTGCCAAATACCAAACTGTAAACTGTACAGCACGGTGGTTGTAGGGTCTGGATTGTAAAATTTATTGTTGTATGCTGTGACATGTGGATAAGGATTGAAAAAATGTTTGATAAACATCTAAAGGTGGCCACGCCATGGTGCAGTTGTTTTCCAACAATTATAAATAGCTAAAAGTTCTTCATTACAGATGTTTTTTATTTCAGTTATATAACGTAACATTATATTGTTGGAATAATACTGCCTGTTGCTAATACAACTCTTGCATTACAGGAAGTTGACTCAGGAAGAGCTGGAGCGCCACGCAAAAGAGAGCAAACTGTCGGAGGTGGACGGTCGAGCCATGCAAGCCGAAGAAGAACTGAACTGCCTCAAGCAGAAAGTGAAGGACATGCAGGACGAGATGCAGCAAAACGAGAGAAGTCTTAAAGCTGAGGTTAGACTTTCACTCCATCTTCATTTATGGTTTTTTTTTTTTAGTTCTTGTACATTTTCTCTGATATCCTGTCTAATTTTCTAGATTGCTGTTCAGGAAAAGAAAGCCCATGAGAACTGGGTAAGTAGTTTGAGGTGAAGATATGAGGTGTATTTATTGATGCACAACATATTGTATTTTGAGGTTATTTTTGTGTTTTAGTTAAAAGCGCGTGCCTCCGAACGAGCCCTGATAGAAGAGAGAAGAGAATGTGCTAATCTGCGCCAGAAGTCAGTGAATTATACTTTTAGTTTTTTTGTTTCATTTTTATTTGTCCTGTCTGATCTTTGTTAACTTTTTTTGCGTTTCAGGATTGTGGAGTGTAGCGATAAAATGTCCGATTTGGAGCATACTCTGTACAAGTCCGGACCTCCAGACCGCCACATGCCTCCTGTACAAAGAGGTGAGCACTGCTTTGTATTCATGTTTCTTCTTCTCCTTTCGGCAGCTCTCGTTTGGGGTCGCCACAGCGGATCACTCTTCTCCACACTACCCTGTCCTCTACATCTGCCTCTTTCACCCCAACTACCTGCA
>JAOTRA010000018.1:1436923-1454426 GCA_026260255.1 Pseudolaguvia tuberculata
TAAAAATATACATATAAAATTTTATTCCGACATCACAAACGTTACCTATTGATCTACATCATGTGACGTTCCCATTTCAACAAGATCTGCTTCCTACACCTCAGATTTTTAACATATTAATACATGTAACAGTGAATACCAGGTACTAGTGACAAAAACGTCAGAGGAGTAAATAACACAGATCAAATACACACAGTACAAATGAGAGATTTACACCGTGGAGGGTTCTGGATCCATGCTCCAGTTTAATCCGTTTAAAATCTGTCTGATTTCCAGAATGGTATAGCATGAGCATCAGATATAGCATTATAGCACAGGATTATCTTTAAGAAATATAAAGTGCATCGTAAGAATAATTATTGGAGTTAGAACCATTTGTAAACCCCCCCCCCCCAAAAAAAAAACCAGGTATGGACCGATGACATGGCCGTGAGGAACCCCTCTTTATGTATGTATGTATGTATGTATGTATGAATGATTATAATTATACAGAATTATGGGCATTCAATATATACATGTATTGGAATGTTTCCCAGACATAGAGTATGTTACACACACAAAAAAAGGAAGCGTTGTTGAGAAGCTGATGCGCTTAATGCTTGACAGTTCTACATAAAAGAGCAGCAAATATCACGACTAGTGTGTGGCCTAATCAGCTGACAGGAAACAGGGTAAACTTAAAGCTACCAACCACCAGACGATGTCATGTATAACAACACAAACAAATATATATTTATATATATGTACAAACAAATGTATGTGGTGTGGGTCAGAGAGAAACCTAATTAAAACAAGTTTGGCTTTAAAATGATATGAATGTTACTAATAGAAAGCCATTTACAGTATATATAGATTTTGTTCTTCGTAATTTTATGCAATAGTAAAATCCATGCTTTACTCAGCAAAGGCATCCACGACATTAAGATTTTTTTTCTTTACAATTTATGAAACAAGATACAATAAATAGTATTACAGAATCAATGCTTTACAAAAAAAAAAAAAGCTTTTTCATATCACTCTTATAAAAATAGGTTTTAGTGCAACCGGACAGACTTCACATCGTTTACCCAGAAAAAAAGAGACCTGCATCGGATACAAAGCAGATACACAAAGTTCCACGTATTTACACAATTTCAGGTTTTATATGCTTATAAGAATATAAGCATGAATCAAAGAAAGGCACACCGATCTGTACATCTTAGAGTACCGGACAGTTTCTAAGCAAGTTTGGTCAGGCTCATATACAGGTATAAGTTAATATATAGGTTATACTCCGATAGTTTAAATAAGAAAGTGAACCAGCGAACCAGGTTAGAAAAGGCATACTACACTCTAGTACATGAGTGTGTAAACATACAGGATGAGTGCCCTCCATCTTGACTTTACTCAAATGTTGTGCTACTGGATCGATCCTGTCGGCTAGGTTGCTCTGCAGCTCCTTTAATGTGCACATCAGGACCATCGCTGCCTTCTCCGAGAGCGGTTGATTCGAAAGATACACCAGTTTCTGTGACATAGTTAGTATATACGTGGAGGCCCTCTTGCTGGGCGTTAGGAGAATGAGGCCATGTGTGCTTGATGGAACCAGCCACCTTTCCTAATTGTTCCCCTGAAGCAATGCACAAGGAAGCAATGGCTTTAGTGCATGTCATAATGCCTTCTTCTTGCTTACTTTTTTTGTCGCTCTGACCTTTACCGACATCCTTGGACTTCTGAGACAAAGAGGGTGAACTTACAGTTTTTAAGGGCTGTGCAAGGTCTTGTAAATGAGATGGGTCCTCTACATCGCAGGTGTTATTGGACTCACTAACATTTGAAAAGTGAATAGACGCCACACTGGATTCCTCTGATCTTTTTGTCTTGAGAGGTAGGCCGGTGGACTGGGCCAGACCTGGCACTATTTGGATTCCACCAATCGGAATCATGGGGAACAGAGAACGAACCTGCTGCTGAGAGTGGAGGGGAAGATGACTAAAAAGACCTTGGTGTGTGGATGGAACATCTGGGTGGTGTTTATCTCCTTGTAGATAGCAACTCCTTCTCTGATTCTGGAAAAAGATGTGGCAGGTCAATATAGGTCATTAGAGCAATGTTAATCTAAATCTAAAAAAAATCTGTGAATCTAAAGGGTAATGTGATAAAACTTACCATGTTCATTTCGGAGTGGCTCCTGCTCTTCTGGTTGAGTGACCAATGTCCACTGTGAGGGTGAGGAGCCCTTCTTGGAGACAGAGGTCTGAGCACGCCCTTGTAGCGGCCTCTAGGAGACAGCTCCCGTCTTTTGGCAGATGACACCAAACTCCCTGCATGGCTGCCTGGTGAAAGAAGCTGTCTAGGGGACAAGTCCCTTCTTGGGGACATATCCTTTCTATAGTTGTCTCTTCTGGGGGACAGAGGTCTGAGGGGGGATGCCTCCCTTCTTGGTGATAAACGACCCCTTGGGGAGAGGTCCCGTTTCGGTGACAAGTACCTACAACTGGGCGAGGGCTCTCTTAGAGGTGAGGAGTCACAACTAGGAGAAGACAGGCGAGATGGAGAGAATTCGAAAGAGGATGAGCTATGCTCTGGAGACAAGCCAAGATCTTCATCCATGGAGCTGGCCATTTCGGATCTGTTTTTAGAGTCTTCACCCAAAGCTCCTTGCAGTAATTTCTGGTATTCTGCCATTTGGCTCTCTCTAGCCTTCTCACCAGGCACTATGAGCTGAGTGATTTGAATACTGGGCAAACTAGTATAATATCCGAACAATGGCTGCTTAGAAGTCGAGCCTAAAAGATCAGGGCTGGCATCATGGGATGCAGCAACTGCAGTGACGGAATGAGAGGAGATAACGTAGGGGTGTGGGCTTGTGCTTCGAGAGGGGGTTTTTGGTGTTGAATCACCATCATAATCATCCTCTTCGTCTTCTTCTTCATCCACCTCGTCATTATCATTGTCTTCCTCGGGTCCATCAGAATCTTCGACATCAGAAAACTGGTGCTCCGCCATGATTTCCAACATGCCAATCTTTCCAGTATCTCTTCGCATCTCCTCTGATGTATCTAAAGAAGAAAAACAGAAGTACAAAAACTTTTAGGTTAGGTCTCCTCAAACAAGAAACGGATTTACTAATTTTCTTGGATTGTAAAGATTCAAGCCTACCAACACCCTCTACATCATCTATACTTGTTACGGACACTCCAAGCTCCAGGCATTTCTTCATGTGGGCTTTTGACTTCATATGTTTTGTGAGGTTTCCTGAAAAGATTTTATAAATTTGTCAGTGGTAAAAACTTTTCTTTTCATCTTTTTTGAAAGACAGTTACAGTTAAGCATTTAGCAGACGATCTTGTCCAGCGTGACGTAAAGAGATAAACACTTCGACAACAACAAAGCATGCATAGCCCGTACCTTTAGTTTTGAAAGCAAAATTGCAGAACTTGCAGACGTAGGGCCTAACATCAGTGTGTGTGCGAATGTGTTTCTTCAGCATGCTGGGCTTTTTACATCGGATACCGCACTCCTCACAGATGTATTTTCCTCGACCTCGGCCTCGCACGTAAACGTAGTCCTCATTGGATTTGTACCTAAATTAAAAATAACGTTACATCAACATATCTTTTTTTGCTTTGAATAAAAACAGCCATCTATCAACACAGACATGTTGATCTTCTGGCAATAATAATAATCTCTTGAACACTAATGGTTCACAAAAAACATTTACAATGTTCGCTTTCACTTAAAATTAGAAGCTAACCTAAAGAAGAAAACGTGTAAATGTATACACAATCACAACACAAGTCCAAACATACCCTCCTTCGAAGATTTTAACACGTGTGGGTTCAGCCTGCTTTGATAAAGCCTCCTTCTCTCCATGGTCATCTTTTAACCTGTCCCTTGACATCACACCTTTCATTTTCTTTCCCAACTTGCCAACATCCAGCTTTATGAGCTCTGGCTTCATCTACGGATGCAAACCAAAAAAAAATAAAAATACATAAGATATTACTCAAAAACCCAAATTTGTGAGTCCTAATTTTATTTAAAAGTATTCAACCTTCTGGAACTCATTACCTGCTCAAACTTTTGCTTCCACAGTAAGGATGAGACAAGTTTTCCAGTCCCTGGCCGACACATAGCAGCCATTGTGTAAGTTTCTGTGTTCCTCCTCTGTTTGGAGCAGAGTAATGCCAGAGTTGCCTTGGTGGTGAGGCTGAGTGGGTTTGGGTTATAGGAGCTGACACACCAAGAGCCATAAACTGAGTTTAAGGGAGTCGAGTGAGCAGAGTTTGGCTTGGTGTAATTTAAGTAGCACCAGCTTACACTTGTTGTTGTCCTCAAACTTGGAAACTGAAAAAACTGATCGGCGTCTGCCAGGTCAGTAAGCAAAAGAGTGCTTCCGCCTACAGCACCACCCTGACTGGCAGCAAGTTGCACCAACATGTTCACTGGGATTTTTGTCTGCTTCACTTCAGCTTGAGTATCACTTGAGGAGATGATTGATTCAGGGCCTGAGGTGACGTCTGGACTGGAGTTGTCTACATCTAGCTCCTCGGGGGACTCTGATCTATTAGAAGTGTTCATCACAATTTGTAGAGGTGGAGTAAAGCTTTCCTTGGGTGGCACATCAGATGCGGAGAAGAGTACAGATGATAGGTAATTAGCTGGAGGAGATAAGGACATCCTCTCCTCATCGTCTCCTAAGTTCCCTTTCTTGAGATCATCAGGCCGTGATGATGTGTCTACTTCATTTTGTGCACCTGAGTTACTCAGTTCAACTGCACTTAGCTCTTTCACTATTTGACCATACATCTTTTCCTCCTTAATTCGTTTTTGCTGCTTGGTTCCGATGAAAAGTTCAAGGCTACTGGCTGGTGAAAGCATTCTCTTGCTCCCACTCATACTCAGGGAGGCATCTGTTGTTGAAATAGTTCCTGAGGTCAAAGACAATGGTATGCCAGTATTCAGCCTTCCAGGTACGGGTTCGGGAACTTTCCAAAGTGGATACTGAAGGGACCCATCTGGTTGATTTAATATTTTGGATAAGCTGAATCCTAACGGGTGTTTGGGAGGTATAACCGAACCTGATACATTGTCTGGGGCTACTAATCGAAACGATGTAGTACTCTGAGCATGACTAGCAAGAATTTGTGAAACACTTGTGTACATAACACTACCATATGTTGGCATGTTTGTTTGGATTCGAACAGGGACCAGCATTCCAGGAAGTGATGACTGTGAACTTATATTTTGAGTAAAGCCTGGCTGTAAGAAAACTGAGCTTGGGGTGAGCATTTTGGACGAATTTCCCATAGTTTGTGGTGAAGCTCTAGAGACATAAGGATTTTGGCATGCTCCATCAGTATTCGATTCTGTTTGCATCTGTATTTGATGAAGGGGTGGGTGGGATTTCTGGGTATTGGGCTGTGGAGTTGGTGGTCGTATACGCAATTTTTGGAACTGATGGATGTCCTGGTGGTGCTTGGGACGTGTTGGGTCAGTATACCAAACCACTGTCTGAAAAAGTGGTGATGATAAGCTACTTGGATGTGAGGAGTGTTGCATAACATCCTGGCTCATGTGTTCATGTATTGAAGTTTCGCTGTCGGTTGACAGTTGGCCAGGTAATCGTGGTGATCTATGTAGGTCATCTGATTGGCTATCTTCACTGATGCTCTGCTGTAGCAAGTGATATGATCCTCGTTTTTGTCTCCCTAAGTCACTTGCAGTGACAAAGTGAGGTAAAGGAGACGCATGAAAGTCAGAATGCTCTTGTTTAATGCTTGATTCAGAGCCTTGCTCTTGAGGTACAACTTCTGGATAGACACTCAGAGATGCTTGTCTCACCAGATATCCTCGTCGACGTTCCTTCATGGATGACGCACTGGCATATAATTCCCCTTGTCTTGAATTAGGTGACAGACTTCCATAATCAAATGATTTGCTACGACTTTCTGGCACTTCAGGCTGTAAACCACACGGTGATTGTTCTGATGAGGAGCGACGCATTTCTTTGTGATGGCCTGGTATTGACAAAGAATGACCACTTCCTGGTACCGTTAAAAATTCAGACTGCTTGCTAAACTCATCTTGTTTAGTTGGTGACACTGGCTTCAAGCTCTCCTCTCGATCAAATGACATTGAAAAGCTTGAACTATGGGATAGGTTGCTTTCTTGACTCGGGCTCCTTGACAGACTAGTGCAGGTAGACTCGAAGCTTGACTCCCCAGATGAGTGCTCTATGTCTGCAAGACGCAAACGTTTTTTCTTCGGGGGCAGCTTTTCTGCTGGAAGTTGTGATAGGGTTTCACTCCTCTGTGGCCACTGAAATTCCTCCACATGCTTCTCTGGTTCTTTGGCTAGCACCTCTGGTTCTTTTTCTGGTTTATCTGGTTCTTCAGTGACTCGAATTTCAGGGACCTGAATGTTGGGTTGCCGTACAAGTTTGTGAGGCATATGATATTGCTGACTTGGTGAAATGGATGCTAATTCGCTGTCACTTTGATGATGCTCCATGCTCTCAGACCTCAGAATAGACTCAGGGCTCTGCATATCATCGATGTTCTCTGTGTCCGACTGCTCTGAGAGTTGGCTGACAGGCTTTTCAGGCTGATATGACTGATGTTCAACTGACTCTGTTTTTTCGAACGAGTTTGGCCTGCTAAGCAAGTTAGTATGCTGAATAACAGATATTACATTGACAGCAGCTCTTCGGTCTGTATCTGGAACAATCACAACATCCTCTGGAAAAGTACTGCTGACTTTTTCAAAACTATTTGAAGAGCCATAACCACTGTGCATAGATCTTCTACCTGTATGTGCAGCTACTAAATTTTCCTGGCTTCCGTGTTTCAGATCGTAGTCCCCAGATGATTCAAAAGAGACATTTTTTACATTGTCATATTGGCCTTGGAAATCCTCTTCATCACCAACACTCTTTTCTTTGCGACGCTTTCTTGTGGTCATCTCTGACATCCCAACCTTTGTACTCCAGTATGCTGTGCGCATGTCAGGACAAGCGAGCTCTGATCCTGAGCCTTTGAACTCAGACATCAATTGTTCTCTTTCTGCCATCTTCATTGTTGAGAACTGACCTCCTACCTTACTACAGCTGTCCGATTCCCCATGTTCAAAAGCAGCCTGTCTTCTGAGCCTCCTCAGACCAGCTGCCCCTGGATAAAAGACATCATCGGGAGACATCATTTCATCAAAGGATTGACTGACTCTCAGAGCTGATGGAACGTTGAGATTGGTAGGGGATGGTGTTGGCATTGAGTTACTTCTTAAAAGTGGGCCTGAATCAGAAGGAGCCTCCAGGAGAGCTCCCTGAGGGTACTGCTTCATTTCAATGGCTGCAACCAGTTGTGAATCAGGAAAGGTTTCTCTGAACAAAAAAGGATCCTCTGAAAATTTTCCCATGTCAATTTCTATCATGCTGGACTTGTTTTGCAGGTCAGGACTAGCAGTAGTAGTCATTCCAACTGTAATCGGATGCCGGGATCTGGAGATTGGTCTGTAATACCAAGATCTTCCAAACATAATCTCTTCATATGTCTTTGCATTTGTGTTAGGTGGACTAATTTGCTGTTCAGCGCTCTCAGAACGAGAAAAATAGCCAGAATCTGTGCTTCCTTTACTGTGCGGACTTAATAGATTCAATGCCTGCTCAGAGTCCTGGCCTTTTTTATCAGTTAGTCTTAAAGCAAGTCTTTGTTTTACGGTATGGGAGTCATCTCCCTGGATCATTCCTTTTATATTAGAACCCCAGATGTCTGTGTAAGGCCTACATTCTATGGTGGTTGATGTGTGCCCCTGTTTCGGAACGATTAAAATAGGCACTTTTATGGATGCCACGGACATCTCTTCGGCAGAGTCCGCATACGCTGGCTCACTGCTTTTATCTAAAGTGCTTTTGTCAGAGTCAAATGATATCTGGGGAATGGAGCTACTTTTTTCTGGGTAAATGGCCCCTTCTGCAGTTTCTTCATCAGTGTCAGTACTTTGATCGGCATCAGACTGTACCTCGGTTTCACCCACCAAAGATACTTGATCAAGATCTGTGCGAGTCGCCAGCTCAGAGAAAGGAACTAGTCCTGCTTTGATAGCATGTGCATGAGACTTTCTATGCTTATATAAATTGCTCTTGGTTTTAAATGAAAAGCCGCATGGTTCGCATGGATAGGGCCGTTCCCCTGTGTGTGATCGGATGTGCTTTTTAAGCACACTCGGCTTAGCACATGCCCTTCCACAGTACTGGCAAATATATTTGCCTGGCTTCTTGGGTTTCTGTTCCTTCTTAAGTCCTTCCTCTTTCTGCTCAGAGCCTGACTGTGAATACTGGCAAAAAGCACTGGGTAAACTTGGTGACTTCTGACGGGGAAAGGCTCCATGAGAGCGTGAGTGCATGGTAAACATATCATCTTGGGGCAGAGACTGCAGTTTGCCTGGGAAAGGCCAAGCATGGGGCTCCATTCCAGGTTGGGACTTTGTAGCTGGGAGAAAAGGCTTCTGCATCGGCTGCTGTGGGTACGAGTGCTGTAACTGATAGGAGTAAGACCTGGGAAAGAACTGACGTTCTGCAGATTCTGCACCCAATAGCAGTTTTCCGGAAGCTGCGATAACCGTATCACCACTGCTGGTCAGCAAACTTTTTGAGTAAGTGCTTTCTTTTGAACCAGCACAAGGCTCGGAGACCCACTTTCTTTGTAAAGAGTTTTTCTCACGCGGTTCCTTACTGCATTTCTGTCCAGCAGCTGCTTCCCGCAGCTCCATTATTCTATATTTCTGTTGTCTTTCGCAGAGTGATTAAATGGCATTCAAATATACAGTCATTTCAGAAGATTTTTTTCTAACCAGCAGCCAATTATTTTTTTCCCATAGTCCTATTTGTTAAATATTTTAGTTCCATCAAAATCCATGGGTTCTTTGGTTCCCTTTTGGTCTTCTTAGGTTAACCTATAAAAGACAAGAAAAGCACAATTATTATTAGTTTACATGAACAATTTTGGAAATTTAATTCCATTTAGTGATTAAATTGGATGTAAGAGCTTTATGATCCTGCCGCTTTAATGTTCATGTAAAAGTTTTGTTTAAAAAAAGAAGACAAAACACAAACGCTGCCTATTTTCTTAAAAGACACAAACGTCTAAAAGTAGGTAAATGGAACACTAGTGACGTTAATGTCATATGTGTGTGGGTTGCTGAAGGCATAGCGATGAAGAAATGATGACATGTTCTCTACATTCCTTTGCTGTTTTTTCTCTGCTTACCCATAAAATCGGACCCAGAAATAACTGCTTATGTAGAAGATTAGTTTACATTCCACTTTCTGTATCTCTGTCTTATATTTCCAAAAAAAGATTTTCTTTGCTTCACAAAATAAACGTTTACATTTCAACTGGATTGTTCAGTGTTAAACAATCCACTGCTTTCTGAGACTCTAAGACAATCAGACACTCTGGCAGACTTTCTCAGACACTCTGAGACTCTGTGAGACTCCCGGAGCCAATGTGAGACACTCGGAGTCAATCAATGATATGCTAATACTCTTGAACATACTCTAAGACAACCTAGGACACTCTTAACTGAAACTTAACTTCACTCAGTGTCTCAGAAATAATCAACAATTCAAAACACTCAAACGCTTGCAGACACCATGAGAGAAGCAGATTCTCTAAAACTCTCTTCAAGTCATTTATATACAGTTTGGCATTTGGTAGACGTTCTTATTCAGAGCGACTTACAATTGTGGTGGAGGTGGGAATCGAACCCCGGTGTTTTTGGTATTAGTCCAACACTTTAACCATTAGGCTACCACTTCCCAGTGGTATAGGCAGAGATGATGGTAGACCCATTTTTTAAATAACAGGAGCTGTGACAATGAGACCGTTTACTGTTTATGAGGCTCTTAAAGTAAGACTAAGTCAAGGTCATGAATCTGCAGTTAGTGTCGTAGTGGTTAGCTCGGTCGCCTCACAATAAAAAGGTCCCTGGTTCAGGAATCTTTCTGTGCGGAGTTTGCATTTTGTCCTGGGTTTCCTCCAGGTACTCCGGTTGCCTCCCACAGTCCAAAAACATGTACATTAGGTTGATTGGTGAGTCAAAATTGCCCATAGGACTGTGTATGTGAGTGGTTGTTTGTCTATGTGTGCCCTGCGATGGATTGGCGAACTATCCTCTCGCCCTATGTGCGTTGTGATAGGCTCCAGTGGACCTCCGTGACTGATTTAGGGTTTAAATGTAATTGTTTGAGTGTTATCTAGTTTTTTCTGTGGCGAATAACAGATCCTGTGATGAGCAGCTTGTATTGATTATTTAAATTTAGGTACAGTCTTTTCATCGAATAGGAGACATCGCAGCTCGGGACGCTTCTCTACTAAACTGCTTAACAACAAGCCGCTATTAATATCTTCATGACACCTACAATAAACTTTCCCTCTCTTTACAGCAGAAAAAAACAGTGTTTGTCCTCACCCAGCACTTTCCTCACTGTGTTTTTGGACTGTGTTAGCAGGTCTGTGGGATCTATCACCCTAAATGTGTACCAGTCAGCCACCTGGAGCGTCCTGCTGACTCCTCATTAGAAGGAGCAAGATAAAACAGGAAGTGATCCCTGGACACGAATACTAGGGACGAGGAAGAGTGGAACCGATGGAGAAAACCATCTTAAATCACATCCATATAGTCAGCTGATGGACCTCGGCGGTGTCATATGTGAAACTACACATTCCAAATCCTGACATGGGCATAGCTATGTGTAAAGAGCGCATATTAGAATAAAAACAATTTTTATTTCCTTTCCCCTCAAAGATTAAAAAAAGAGAACGAGTTCTCAGCGAGAGATGTGAAGCAAAAAGGAAGTAATTAAATAAGATGAGGTATTTTTAACACCACAGCCAGGAGAGCTTGAATGTGTATGTATGTGTGTGTGTGTGTGTGTGTGTGTGTGTGTGTGTGTGTGTGCTGGAGAGAAAAGTATGCGTGGGAAGCACACAGCCATCTGAAGCTAGGGTGAGGGAGTGTGGGTGAGGGTTCCTGTGTGGGAGGGGAAGGCATGAATAACACGCAGAGTTCTTCTGTTGATGAATTGTGTTATGAAAGGAGGAGAGTTACACAACGCTTGGGCAGAGTGGGCCGGGAGCCATGTCAGCCGCATTTTGAGACATTCGATCCAATACACAATTATCTTCCAGCTGCAGTACCGGGTGCTTATAGAAGGCAGGAGGGAGCCAGTAAATGTTCCGGAAAAAGAGGACCGTGTTCGAGCGAATGACAAGCACTTGCTCTCAAAAGATTCCTGAAAACCATGTAGAGAGGAAAAACAGGAGATGATTCAATCAGCTAACCTGTTATTATAACCAAAGTAATGATGATTACTTTTATTAATGGTAAGCTCACTTCTTTTCAAACTTTGGAGACAATCTGAAACTCGCGGAGACACTTCAACCCATACTGAAATTCATTCATTCATTCATTCATCTTCTTACCCGCTTATTCCCTAATTCTGATTCATGGGACTTCTACTGGTGCCTATTCTAGCATACATAGGGCGAAAGGCGGGGGTACACCGTGGATGGGTTGCCAGTCCATCTAAGGACAACACATAGGCAAGCAACCATTCACATATAATCACTTCTATGGACAATTTACAATAACCAATCGATCTAATGTGCATGTTTTTGGACTGTGGGAGGAAAGCCCATGCAAGCGTGGGGGGGAACATGCAAACTCCGCACAGAAAGGAATCGAACCCGGGACCTTCTTGTTGTGAGGCGTCCGTGCTATCCACTACGCCACCGCGCCGCCCCATTCAAATGTTGTGCTAAAGGGTCCACAAGACTGTCATTAATTCTGTGTTTCAGAATAAACCTGCTATTATTTTACTATGTGATGTTAATGTTTATTATTCTGTTTAAGCTTCAGTCTTGTGTCACTTTTGTAAGGTTTTAAGCATTACTGATCATTACCAGGTGAGTCTGATGTTAAAAGGAGGGCCATGTTTTACGACGTTCAGATGTAGGACATTTACACTGATTTAAATTTAGCCAGGATGATGCACAAGAAGGGAAAAAAATAAAGAAGCAGGAAAACTTGAGGCATGTTAGTCTTAATTGTATATGGTAAGATTTTCCACTGGGTCAGACTGAAGGCATTGAAAGCAGTTAGCCTTCATAACATTTTCCACAACATTTCGCAAAACTGGTAAAAAGGAAGCAGCTGCAAACCAGCTTAGTGACTAACCCGTCTGTCTCTCTGGAGATCTTTAACACTTTACTGTATTGAAATGAGATTTATTTCTCTCTCTTTTTAAATATAATGCTGATTTATGAACGAACATCCATAAATCTTAAAAAAAAAAAGAGTTATATAGAAATGTTCTTCTGCATGTCCATGGGAGGCATGTGTTCTCAGCTACCAGACTCACCAGATGTTCTATACTATAGATGGGTTAGAAAAAATTCACCTGAAGAATGCTGGGTGAAAGGGTAATGCGGAGGAACCCGACAGGATCCTTCAGCCAGGATGATGAGAAGACACACAGCACTGCAGAGACAGAAGATGGACAAGAGGAGGACAAGATTGGTTACTGATTACCATCTAATTCAATGTGTCGATGAGGTCGATGGTGTACTATTATAAAGGAGGAAGAAGATGTGGATGGAGTATAACAATGAGGACGATGTAGATGGTTTTAAATGATGAGGATTGTGTGGATGGTGTACCTGGTGTAAAAGATAAAAGAATGATGGTGTAAATGATGTGGATGATGTAGATAGTGTGGATGACGTAGATGATGAAGACAGTGTATATGTTATGGGGATAATCTAAAGGATGTAGATGGTATGGATGGTATAGATGATGTGCATGGTGTAGACGGTGTAGAGGCTATGGATGGTGTAGTTGATAGTTAATCTATTTAATACATGAATACAACACATTTGGTCATCTATCCTGTCTATGCAACATGTTTGATAGATCATCACTGCTGAATCTCTAAAGTGTTCTTCCGAACTTGCAATTAATTCTCAAGCCTCCTTAAATACTCTGAAATAAACCACATCTTCCATTACATCACCTTTCAGTTCCAGCACGTGCAGATGAGCACAATTCCACTATTGCTCACGCTTACAGAGTTCACAAACATCACTTTACTGTAGTCAGTTACATGACTCTTAGACTGTAAAGGTTTTTACCCAGAGTAAACACAGGAAACAGGAAACATCTCGCATCACACGTCACACGGATTACGGGTCAAAAACAGGAGGAAGAGTTTGGTCGTTACTCAGAGGGTCGGAAACTAATCACCATTAACAACATTATAGGGAAGAACTTTGAAACAGAACTGAAAGCGAAAATATCGATCTCTTTGCTACTCCACCTTCTTCTTCCTGTTACTACCTTACAAAAACCAAGTGTGTACACTCCAAACGACATTTCATTCTGAGAGACAATCTATCAAACTGCCAGGCGTTTCCATGGCTTCACTTCCACAACATTATTCAGAAGGATGAAAATTTAATGTGAAGTAATACAGGAAAGTCGGCTAATCATACTGAAGGACAGGAAGGGCCGTGGGGTGAGCCACTGCCATCCTCAAGTTATCTGAAGGACTCGCTGCAACCATAGGAACCTACAAGCACCCTGTCCGAGGCACCTGACATCTTCAACACCTTTACAAATGATCTCTTTCTTCTCGTTCGTACCTCTTGAGGAACTGATCAAATTTGCCCTTAAACTAAATAGTCTAATCCTCAGATTACAACAATGTTCCTGAATCTCTTGGCCTTCTAGTTTTGGTGTGGTAGTCTTTTTTTATGCAGATTTATCGTTCTACTCACATTACTTCTTCTTCTATAATTAAAACCTGTCTTGTTAATAAATCTTCTTAACCCCTCCTCTTTCAGCACGTGGTGCTTTAATTTAATACGTTTTTTGGCTCTAGGTGTTCAGAGACAGTGTAATTACCTCACAATTAATGGGTCAGTTTAAACATTTATGGCAGGAAACTAAACCAAGGATTATGCGGAACTCGGGAGACTGGTGCTGATAGTGGAACAGAGGAAGATTCTACTCCAGCATCACACAGGCTCCGGGGCAAACAATCTCATCAGCTGAGTGATGTTCTCCAGCTGCACAGAGTACTCCAGCTAACACCCCATCCTTTCTACCTCTCCTTCATCTCCATCTTCTGAGAAATGAACAGAGCAGAGAGATGAATGCCTACAAGTGAAGACAGACAAGATCATTAGATGTTGAGCATTCCGGAATTCCTGGTATCAGAGTGAGAGAGTAGGGACCTTGTCCGGAACTGTTTATTCTAAAATAACACTAAGGTTGAACAGAGTTATGGAATGTAAATGCTGTAATAAGAAACTTAAAGAAGCAATCATTCATCTTTTCATTCCAGGAGATCTTTCATGATTTCCGCCCACATAAAACTACCCAGGATTTTCAGCTTTGCAAGCAAACGTTACATAATGACAGAAGATACTGGGACATACACATGTTCCCTCTCACAGTGAGATCGTGACTGTTCCTTCTGTACATGTTGTCTGTTTAAATGATGAACGATCTATTTCACAATTTCCACATGCTCCCAACAGGATTCCTGAAGTCCTGAGCACGCTCGTTACAGTGCAGATTCCGTAAGCTTTGTTTATGCTTCCAGCAGTGCCACGTGAGCGAGCTCAGCACACAACAAGGGTCAACAGATGTAGAAGAGCTGGAGCATCCACTCTGTAATCAGTGCTCTTGGAAACAGGATTAGTCCTTTGACAAATTGGAGGCACGTGGTATTTAATGAGTATTAATCACAGAGCTGCAACTGGTCTGTACCAGCTTTTAGAGTGGGTTAATCAGTGTCATCTTCTCCCCCCTTTATCACCCCTTTTTTTTAGCACATACAAACCCACACATGAGAACTGTACCTCCAGCACCGGGTTCCAGATTGAAAGGGGGATGTGGTATTTGCGTAAAGACATGATGTGTTTATTTTCCCATTATTGAGGCGATATCTACAGAGCATCATAGCATGACTCCTGGTCAGGGCTAAACTAGCGGAACTGCTCTGACAGACAGTTACTGAGGTCACTGAGTTCATTACCTTTTGTGGTGCGAAGCAAGACTTTTCTTCCGCAGAAAAACATGAGCCGACTCTGCATGATATTAGTATGCGTCAAGCCTGTGCCATCCATGCCAATCTCAGCCTGTTATACAAGCCAAAGGAGCTGGCGTTGTGCAGCGCTTTGAGTCAGCGTGTAAACGCTATCCAGCTCCGTCTGTTCATTTTCCACCCTTTCATGCCTCTCGCTACACTGTCTTCTTTTCTTAAAGCTCAGGTTTAAGAGCTCTTTGTGGCGAGTTTGGCAAAAGATGATGAAAGCTATGTAAGCCCAGATGCATCCAAGTGCCATGTGCTGTACAAGTTTGCTTGTTGTTCTAAATAGAATCGCTGTAAACAAACACATTAAACAAAAACAGAGAATGTGGAAACTTTTTTCCATCCAACAAAGAGTGGCCAGACGCCAGACAGAACAACATCCCTTTTTTTTTCCGCTGCGTTCGCAGCCCTTCCAAACTCCAAACTAAAATTAGAGAGGTGTAATGACTGAATCATTTCACAGGAACAAAACACTGTAGCATAACACACACACACACACACACACACACACGTTCATTCGTTTGGAGCCGTGCTGGAGGATTTTCATTTTCCATGAAGAAATTGAAATAAGATGTGAGAATTTTGTATGGATCTTCAAACACAGCTAGGTCTCACATCTGGATTGGAAAAAACCTGTATACTGTCAGGTGAATGTGGACAGGAAGTAAAACATCGACTGTCACTGAAACACATTAGCACTGTGTTGTTTGTTGCTCCTTTCCCCTTTGAATGCACATGGACCCTACTTCAGTGTCCAGCAGTAAATCACTGTAATCACCAATAACATAAATCACTCTGGATACTGAACCCACAACAGCTACTCATCATGGGTTCAATTTCCAGTACCACCAACCTGCCACTGTTGCCCTTGATTTAACTAAGATAAAAATGATAGAATTGTAAGTTGCTTGGTACGCTGTTGTAGTGG
Source organism: Pseudolaguvia tuberculata (assembly GCA_026260255.1). NCBI lineage: Eukaryota > Metazoa > Chordata > Actinopteri > Siluriformes > Sisoridae > Pseudolaguvia > Pseudolaguvia tuberculata. The sequence goes on from JAOTRA010000018.1 coordinate 1,452,991, forward strand.
TCAGCACAATCGCCTCACAGCAAGAAGGTCCCGGGTTCAATTCCTGGGTGTCTCATCCCTGCCCACATAATTCCTCAGGTAAATATATTAGGTTTTATGTTCACACTATACTGTTATTTATTAAATACAAATATGAGCTACTTGTGTCAAGTGCACATGAACTACGCAGATGTGTGTAACTGTAGCTCTTGACCTTGCGCCTGTAAACCTTTTTTTTAAATTTCATTTGCTCTTGTTGCTTTTATGCAGTCGATGAATAATAGTTTCTTCATTCTTAGTCATTTAATTTTAAGTTAATTATATTTTGTGTGAGTCCCTGTATTTCTCTTACCAAGCCACATGTGAACTCTACTCAATTCACCTATCACATCTTATCCTGCACCGCACTCAGTTGCGTTGGGTCCAACCAACAGGTCCCACAGGGATGCAGAGCTTAACCATTGTGTTTTCTCTCTAGCTGTGACCTCTGACCTCTTTATGTTTCACTCTTCAGGATAATATTTCACTTGTAAACTTAATGGTAGCGAAGTGTAGCACTGAAGTAAAGGAAAGGTTCCCTCAAGAGGAAATCCTGATCCAGGAACCCAGAGAGAAAGAGAAATCGAGGAAACACTTCATGAAGAAATGACCCTAATGACCTTGAGTGCACTGTAAAGAGACCCAACTCTGACACACACCTTTTGGATGAACTGGAACCTATTGCTTAACATAAGGTTCTGATTTTTTCTAATAAGCTTGTGGATAAATTAATCCAATCCAAATCTGCACAATCCAGTGAAAAACCTTTGATCAGATTAGAAAAAGGCATGTTACAGTTTTATTCTTAAACCATGGCACCGCATCCATCAGATCTTCTTGTATAAACTCCTCCAGAAGATCTGCTTCTTTCATTGAACCTCAGGATTAATCCAAGGCGCTGAAGAAGCACATTGAATGCATGTAGATTGAGCCTCGGTATCTTGAACGTGAGAGAGGAAGTGTGTCACTGCATCTCACTCTCCTGCACACTGAACACACACCCACACAGAGCTGTGCAGGCATGAACCGCTTCAGAAAAACTACCGGATGGAAATATACATCCGTTGAAGTCTAGAGAGGGAGAAGAGAGTGACAGGTTCTCTGGCTTAGGCAAAGGCAGAGACATGCCTCCATCCCCTGGTGCCCCATTCAAAGCAAACAGGCAGCACCTCCAGGCCTGGAAAATAGCTTCCATTGGAGGAAAGTTACTTAGATTACACTTATGTTCTTTCCCACAACAACATGCTCCCTAGTGGAGTAAATAGAACTTAACCCATCGCTCCCCACAATGACATATTACCCATGGAAAAATTCACACATGAATGCACACTCTCACTCGCCTTCTCTCTCTCTCACACACACACACACACACACACACACACACACACACACACACACACACACACACACACACACAC
>JAOTRA010000018.1:1468189-1478809 GCA_026260255.1 Pseudolaguvia tuberculata
TGGACATGTGCAGAGGAGGGACATGCAGTATATTGGTAGAAGAATGTTGAGGATGGAGGTCCCGGGCAGGAGGAAAAAAGGAAGACCAAAGAGGAGGTTTTTGGATGTGGTGAAGGAAGATATGCAGGTAGTTGAGGTGAAAGAAGCAGATGTATTGGACACGGTAGGGTGGAGAAGAATGATCCGCTGTGGCGACCCCTAACGGGAGCAGCCGAAAGGAGAAGAAGAAGACAGTAGAAGTCAGCAACGAAAACGTCATGTAATGTTTAAGTTTGTCCGCTAGAGGGCAGCAGTCGAAACGTCATGTAATTCTTAAGGTTCTACATTGAGGGCAGCAGTGAGCGCTGAAGGCACCGGAGGACCTTTGAGAGGAACAAAGGAGAGTGAGTGAGTATCGTTGGTGTACCATTATAATCCTAGATATGATTTAGATTTCGCAATTAAGCCACAAATTAATTTAGATTGTGTTGTTATTAGTATTTTAGCTGGAGATTATTGCAGTTATTTGAAATCTGAATACACTGGCCCGTGTTTTCGTGCTCGGGGTATAAGCTAACTCGGTAGCGTTTTTTTGTATCGGTTATGCTGCATACCGTTTACGTGAAATCAATTTATTTGCGATTTACTGGTTACCTACCGGCTACAATTTTTTTGATATTTAAAATCGTAATCTTTAATAAAATATACAGTGTAAAAAGGAGTTTTAAATCCTGGTGAATATGAAAGCGGTCGCTAACGTTAGCTACCCTGCCGTGTCAATGCGCCCCCGGCTCAAGCGACGTTTTAAGTCGTTTAAGCAAAAACGCATTTCCAGTAATTGTTTTAATATTTCTTTATTTGTTCAGTTTAACGGAACTGTAGCCTCGGCGTACTTTTAATGAGTAAGAATCGTATTTTTATTTAATTATTTAGATTAACACGAGCTGCGACAGATTTTACTTCAGGCGGAAGGAGCAGCTATGTGTTGAAGTCCGCCGGTTGCAGCGAACACGTACCAAAACGAAATTTTCTGCGAAATAAATTATAAATATTTAGTCAAAGAAATTCATTTTGATCATCAATTAATTTAACACCAATTGGGGACAGGTTCTATTTTTAAATCAGTCGGAAGGGGGCAGCTATGTGTGGGGTCCGTCGACTGCAGTGAACGCAATACCGCAGCAAATGTTTTCGCCTAAAGAAACTATTCGATATAAATAAACATTTGCTGTCAAGTAATATTATTTTTACTTGTTTAGACATTTCACATCACAAATATTTAAGTATAATTTTATCGGCTTATATATGCGAATAAACTGTTTAACTGTTAGCTTCAGTTTAACGTTTTAATTCGGAATTAAATACTTCACAGACCCAAATGATCAGTCATGACGTCATATGTTTTATCCCGTTTTTACAGAACCAAATGATGGAATAATTTTGAGGTCGTCCAGTCCAGCCAGCAAGATGTCAAGTAAGCACTTCTTCCTTTGTGATAGACGTCACAACCTAATTAGCATGCTGATTTGCATACCGGAACAGTTTATACAGATGCAGACTTATTTTGAATTTAAAGCCGAACCTTCAGTGGGGACAAAACCCCTACAGCTATAACTCTTAATACCACCACTATTACATCGCAATTATAGAAACCAGTTCTACTGTACTGAACCCAATGTAACACAGGGACAGCGTATCATTACAGAAAGCCATTTTTATTGAAGCAAGAAACCCGGTTGAGACTGCAAATCACCTCACTACAACCGCAACTATACCACATACATCAGTTCAGAATCAATGTGTCTAATAAAAATTTAATAAATGTCATCTAACCTGCTAAATCCCTAATTTGGGGTCACAGGGGACAGCTTGAGCCTAGCTCAGTGTACATAAGGTAAAAGGTAGAGCTTCACCCTGGACAGATTGCCAGTCTATCACAGGGTCACACACAGATGAACAAACACATGCACGGCTATGGGCAATGTAGAATTGCCAATCAACCTAATGCACATGATCTATTAGCTGGGATTTTTTTAGTTTCAGCAATTTTGACTGTAAAAATTCGAAGTAAACTCTACAGACGCTTTCTGATGATAGTAATGGGATTCACTCTGATCCACCTTTGTTGACATTGTATGCCAGCTAGCTGCATTGGGTGGCAGGTTTACAATTGGGATTTATTAAAGAAGGGTCATAATAATATCCAATTACAATCTGCTGCTGCTTATCTAGTTTGGGTTAAACAAGCAGCAATACCAACTCTGAAGGCATGACAGCACTTAGTAACAAATCTGATTGGGCAAGAAAAATCATCCACATTCTGGAAGCAGTGCAGCAAGAGAACGCCATGAAATGAAAGGGATTTAATGGTGGTGAATAAATTATACCCTAATTCTGGATCACAGGGGTCTTCTGGGGCCTATCCCAGCTCACATAGTGCGAGGCCTGGGACTCGAACCCGGGACTTTCTTGTTGTAATGTGACCATGCTAACCACTACGCCACCGTGCTAGTTGAAAACTTTAATACAATTTAATATTAATATTTAATAATAAATAATCTTTTTTTCCCCTCAACACAGAAAGGCCATCGTATGCCCCGCCCCCTACTCCAGCCCCCACTACAGTAAGTATTTCATGACCTGCCAGTCAAGATTTCAATAGCCCCGCCCCTCTTCCACTATCACTCCAACCTCAGAACACTGTGAAATGCGCTGCCAGGGCTGTGGCACAGTGACGGACACCTACAATGGGGTGACAAGGAAATTTATGCACTTTAGACACATTTTGAAACCATATATGAATTTCCATGTTGGGTTATAACCACAAACTGGTGTTTTTTTTTTTAATCATCTCATCAAGTATGCCTCTTTCACCCCCATTGTGTGTGCGTGGCTTGGCTACAAATGAATGTAGAACAAAGGCCAGTTTGTGCTGCTACCAAAGGTTGCTGCTTTATTTTTGGCATGTCTTAAGCAAACCATAAACAATAAGAAAAAAAAAAAAAAGCAAGATTTGTTCATATATATATTTTTCTTTTGGTCCCTTCCTCCCTTGTTTGTTGTCATTTCTCATTCGTGTTTTGTCTCATTTGTCTCCATCAGCAAATGCCCAGCACCCCTGGGTTTGTGGGGTACAACCCATACAGCCATCTGGCCTACAACAACTACAGGCTGGGAGGAAACCCCGGCGGAAACAACAGGGTAATGGTAGGATCCAAGCTAATCAGAGGAACCTGGGTACTGCTAACGTTAAGGCTGAAGCAGCTGACTCTGCCTCTCCGGCAGGGATCCCTCTTGTTTTATCAGTCTTTTAAGAAACAAAAAGAAATTTGTTGATTGGGTTGATTGTTTTTAGCTTTAGTTGCTTTCATTAATTCGTTCATGTTGTTCATGCTTCTGGAAATCAGTCTCTCTTTCCCAGAATGCTCTGCAGGCTTCTTTTCTGGGAGATTGGTTTTCAAAAGTGCTCCATTTTTGTCATGTTGATCACTTTTATCACATCACTTGTTTTCAACCCAAAATAAGGGTTAAATCGTTTTGGTCAGAGTTAGTGTAAAGTGCTGTGACATCGGGATTGTGGAATAAAAGTTAGGCAATGTCTGCCGGATCTACATAAGCAAACCTCCTTGATGCTGGCAGTATTGTGATAATAATTTATTATTTTATGTATTGAAAGTTATAAGCATCGATTACTTACCCCCTGTTAGGCACTTTAGTTGCTGTTGTTATTCCTGCATGGGTGTGTTCCAGAACATAGCCTGTTTATGTAAACACACAGAACACTTGAATGGCCACCATTTTTATTGTGCTGCCCCTCTGAACGCCGTTTCCATTGAAGCCGTTCACTCGCACCCCTTACTCATAGTGTTCCATTGCTGTGGCCCCTCCCTCAATCATGCTGTTGCACATCTTAACCCCTTTCTAACTTTACGCTATGTTTTCTCTCTCCTTTTTCCCCTGGCAGAATTCTTCGGGAATTACCGTTCCCAAGCCACCCAAACCCCCTGATAAGCCTCTGATGCCCTACATGCGGTACAGCCGGAAGGTAAGCAGGAAGGTAAGACACCCACGGTGTCTGCTTTTACTGCTTATTTCTCACCACCTTCTCCCACTGGGAGATGCTACAGTCCATCATTGGTACCCTGGATGACCTCAAACAGGAAGTGTGATGCTGATAACCTGATAATTGAATTAATTTTTTCTTTCTCCGTTCAATTGAAACTAGATGGTAGTCAGTAAAATCTTCAGCCCAGTTTTTCTGAGCAAGCCATCACGGTTGTAAATGAAAAACTCATGGTTATGTTTGTAGTACCTGTGCAAATTTTCTTCTACAGGTTTGGGACCAGGTGAAGGCCTCCAACCCTGATTTAAAGCTATGGGAGATTGGAAAGATCATCGGGGGCATGTGGAGGGATCTCACTGATGAAGAAAAGCAGGATTACTTAAACGAGTATGAAGCTGAGAAGGTTGGTAACCTTACATTCCGCTTGAATGACAATTGCACAGCAGCTAGATTTATTTAAATCATTAACATTCATTCAAACACAAACTCCTGAAAACATGTTTAAATGTGATATTCCGGCTTATGACACATTCTCCGTCCTGCTTCATTGTCTGATTTGTGGCGTTTCCTTCTGTTTGTACACAGATCGAATATAACGACTCCTTGAAGGCCTATCACAACTCCCCGGCCTACCTTGCATATGTGAACGCCAAGAACCGCGCCGAAGCAGCTCTCGAGGAAGAGAGCAGACAGAGGCAGTCTCGTCTGGATAAAGGAGAGCCGTATATGAGCATCCAGCCAGCTGAAGATCCTGATGGTGAGAAACATCCTTTTTTATCAAGCCAATAGTAAATAATCAGGTATGGTTTGTTTTTTCTTCTAGATCAATAACTTGTTTAAGTCAGTTGTTGTTTATGCTTTTTTTTTAATTGATGTTGACTTTATCACATCACATGCGTTTCCTGTTTCTGTGCATGTTTGAATAGATTTTGACGACGGGTTCTCTTTGAAGCACACGGCAGCAGCTCGATTTCACAGAAACCATCGTCTGATCAGCGATATCCTGAGCGAAGTGGTGGTGCCTGATGTGCGTTCGGTGGTCACTACGGCACGCATGCAAGTGCTCAAACGACAAGTCCAGTCTCTCATGGTGCACCAGGTATATACACACACACACACACACACTTTGTCAAATAGCTTCAGCAGGCAGCAGACGTTCCTACACAGTTGTTTGCCTCAATACAGAGAAAACTGGAAGCAGAGCTCCTGCAGATCGAGGACAGGCATCAAGATAAGAAACGGCGCTTTCTTGAGTCCACCGATTCCTTTAACAATGAGCTCAAACGGGTAAAACACACTTTTAAAGCATATTGTGTAAATACAACATGGTTAATAATACTGTCAATGTTTGTTCTTTTGAGTTGATGTGTTTCTGTGTCTGTAGCTGTGTGGTATGAAGGTGGAGGTGGACATGGAGAAGCTGGCAGCGGAGATGGCAGCGGCGGAGGAAGCAGCTAGACGGAGAGCAGAGGAAAGAGAAAAAGAGAAGGAGAAGGAGAAAGAGAGAGAGAAAGATCGAGAGACTGAGGCCGAGAAAAACGAGAGAGCGGCGGAGGAGGATCAACAGGGAATAAACGAGCAGAACACAAACGCTGACGGCAAGGAGCAGGAGAAACCCATTCCCATGGAGACAGGTGAGTTACAAACGAATACAGCATATAAAAGTTCTGCTTTATTTATTTATTTATTTACTACACAGAATAATTGCGTCTGTAATTGTAATTGCGGTTGTGTGTTTTGCAGACGAGGCTCATGCTGACAAGTCCGAGGCCCAGCAAGAGTGTGAGGAACGCCCAGTCGAGAAGCCAGAGGTCACAGAGAGTGCGTTGGAGGAGGGATCAAGCGACAGTAAACCACCTTTAGAGAGAGAAAACAGCACAGAGTCGGCACCTTCTGATACAGCGCCGGAAGAGAGAGCTTCTACTGCTCCACAGTAACTCAGCAACCCCCCACACACACACTCCTGTGTACATCATCACCGTGATCTACACTAGATCCAACGCTTTTTTTTTAATGGTCCCTCACACTTCTACAATGGGAGAACTTCAATTATGTCTGACCTTTAGACCAGTACAAGTTAAAGACTAAGACCGAATTTAATGCACGAGTCGAACTGTCAGTACCACGGTTTTATTTTTAGAAATTATCCTGTAAAGAAAAGAATCTCTTGGTTTTACCAGTGCTAAACTTTGAAAGTGAAAATTTCATTTAACTTCTTCGCTCATTTCCATTTATTTTAAAAAAAAATTGAATTCTATATTCAATTAATCTATATTTAGATGTAGACTGTTTAGGTAGCCTATTTTTTTTATTTTTTTCCCTGAGCTGTTTACTTATCTTGACAAGATATTGCCCAGCAACGAAGATGAGCCAGTCAGTCTCATTAGGTTAGCGCATACACACACATTTATAAAAAGCTGTTTTGTATTACGGTGTATTACCCAATAAAGTGATTTATGTCTTAACTTACCGTCTCTTACATTATTTGGGGCAAATCTCACGATTAAAAAACGGAAATGGTATACCTTACAAAAACTGTCTGGTAGTAAGTTTATGGTCATACAGAATTCTGATCACTGGTATCTTTCTCCGATAGTTTATTTAATCTCAGTTCCTCTGGTGTCTCTGTAAGAGGGTTTAATCAGATCCTCATGTTAAGAGTACAACACTGGCAGTTATACAGGTGGTCAGTAACAATTTACCAATTAATAAAATTTTTATTATTCATCTTCTAACCTGCTTATTCCCTAATTCAGGGTCAATGTTATCTGCTGGAGCCTATTCCAGCACATAGGTTGAAAGACGGGAGTTACAACCAGGATAGGTCGGCAGGATCACAGAGATGAGCAACCACACATGGTTGGGCAATTTGGAAACAGCAATCAACCTAATGTACATGTGTAGAAGGGGTAGTTTAGTGGTTAAGGTGTTGGACTGATATCAAAAAGGCCGGGATTTCAATCCCAGCTCCACTGAGGGCCCTTGGGCAAGACCCTTAACCACTATTGCTCAGTTGTACAAAAAAGATCAAATGTAAGTCGTTCTGAATAAGAATGTGCCACACAACTGTAGGCAGAACATGACCCCTTCTCTGGGAATTGCACCCAGGACTTTCTTGCTGTGTTACCATACTAACCACTACATACACTTTATTATACTTTTTTGTTTCTGTTAATGAATTAGACATAGAATTCTGAATTATCAAGACCTTAGGTAGAATCAGCTCCACCTGTCTGGGCTCAGACCAGTGAGTTATTTGTCATGTGACAGAACATGGACCTCATCCGAAAACATCTTGGCTTATTAAATGGTTTATATCGGCTATAGCAGAGATGTTTGAGATTTTTCACTAAGAGCCGATCTGAATGCAAGTTTTAATTTGATCTAAGCCAAAGTCACATGGGAGTCAACTGATTAAACAGTTGGAATTATTTTGTGGCTCTGACCTGATTTGACTGAACACCTGCACCCACATACACACTGTTCCAGGCTACCAATAAGAAAAACATTTACTCATACACATTTAGTGAGTCACGTCACAAAGACTGTTATTCTGCTGTACTTATCTCTGCTCACATTTATTGGTAGGCATAAACTGTTCATCAAACATCGTCCTGGTGTTTCACCTTGCAGTTCAAGGTGATAAACGTAATTGTTTTAAGAAACCTACGATCATTGCCAGGGTATCAGATTTAATAAAACAGAAAGCCGCATAGTGGAATTATCTCTATATTATAGTGCGATAACTGAACCTAATGTCTTTTAAGACCACCACAGGAGGTTACCTGGTTTGTAGTATTCAGTGTGGCCTGAAGGTGGCAGTGTGAGTAATCAAAAATGATCACTTGTGCTACCATGGTTAGTGTGTGTATACGTTGTCTAAAGGATGCAATAAATGTTTAATGAGGGTTTAGTGTCAATTGAATAATTACCATCCAATAATTATTAATTCATTCATCTTCTTACCCGCTTATTCCCTAATTCGGGGTCATGGAGACCTGCTGAAGCCTATCCCAGCTCATGTAGGGCAAGAAGCAGGTGTACAATTGGCCAATCCAGGGCACACATAGACGAACAAGCACTTACACACATTCACTCTTATGGGCAATTTAGAATCACCAATCAACCTAACGTACGTGTTTTTGGACTGTGGGAGGAAACTGGAGCACCCGAAGGAAACCCATGCAAGTCCCTGCGGTCTGTCTGTGTGAAGATTTCATGTTCTCCCCACATTTGTGTGGATTTTCTCTAGGTACTCCGGTTTCCACCCACAGCCCAATAACATGTACATTAGGTTAATGGGTGATTCTAAATAGGATTGGAGTGAGTGTGTGCTTGTTTGTCTATGTGTGGCCCTGCAATGGACTGCCAACCTGTCCAAGGTGAACCCCTGCCTATCACTGTATGTGTATAGCAGCAGTCCCCTTTAACTTTGAGAATAAGCAGATTAAAAGATGAATGAATTAACATTAGTGTTGTCTTGTATTGACTGCCCACCACTAAAGGTTTACTTTCCTTTATTTAACATTTGAGACAATGCTGCAATTCTGTGTGTGCGTGCGTGCATGTGGGCGTGGGTGAGGGCGAGAGTGAGCGAGTGAGTGAGTGAGTGAGTGAGTGAGTGAGTGAGTGAGTGAGTGAGTGAGTGAGTGAGTGAGATACATTGAATTGAGTGTATCATATATCACACATTTGACAAATTACATAATTTAATCTACAACAAAGAAATGTAGGCAGAAAGAAGGGAAAGACAAGAAAGAAAAGTATTGTGTATATAGGAGGAGAGATAGATGGATGGATGGATGGATGGATGGATGGTTGGATGGATGGATGGATGGATGGATGGATACGTCAGTGGATGGATAGATATGTGTGTTGATGGATACATGTTTATATATATCAAATTGTGGAATGACATGGATGGATGGATACATGGGTGGATGTATGTGTGGGGGGATAAATACATGTGTGGATAGATACATGGGTGGATGGATATGTGGTTATATGGATCAATATGTGAAACGACAAAGAGGATTGATGGATGGATGGCTGAACCGATGGATTGATGACTATGTGGGTGCGTGGGTGGGTGGATAGATACGCGGGTGTATGGATACATGGTTATATGGAGAGATACATGGGTGGATGGATACGTGGTATCCATCGATATATATATATATATCAATTTGTGGAATGACAAAGAGGATGGATGGATGGATGGATGGTTTTTTAGTGCTGGACACATGACATCAGGATAGACAAGGTGAGTCACAATGAAAAGGAGAATGGATAAGTGACAGGCGTGAATAGAAGATGAAAGAACAACTGGAAATCTGAGAATGGGATGCTGAGCGATGGATGGATTGAATAAGGGAGGAAAAGAGGGCATAGGGAGAGAGCAAAGAGTGAGACAGTGAGACAGTTAGCCGGTGAGACAGACTGGGTGATAAGGGAGGAGTTTCGGCGCAACAGAGTACTGCCAGTTTGTTTGAGAGAGCAGCTCGTGCGCTTTCTCAGTCTGTGAGCCGAGTGCCGCGTCCGGACCTCTTTAAAGTTCTCTCATCTTTTCGGGTTTTTTTCCGTTTGTTTGTCTCGTTTCCGTTCCGTTTCTGAGTCGGTAGTTTGTGTTTGTTTTATTTTTTTGTCTCTACCCGGTTAAACGGTTTGGCGGTGATGATGGCGGACGGCGCTCAGTGCGGCAGTGGTAGTGATGGCGAGGAAAAAGGCGCGCGCCTTCGGGGGTTCGCGCGGCAGGGCGCGCTCCGCCAGAAGAACGTGCACGAGGTGAAGAACCATAAATTCATCCCGCGGTTCTTCAAGCAGCCAACCTTCTGCAGCCACTGTACCGACTTCATCTGGTGAGAGAAGCCCCCGGCGCACTGTATTACCCTAACACCCCTATTCACTAACAATTAGCACAGAATTACTTTCAGTTTTATTCTAATCCGGGTCATGGGGAAGCGGCTGCGGGGTGGGAGTTACACCCTGACTGGAACTTTCAGAACATTAGCAACCAAAAGCTAATGAATGAACTCATATTTAGCATTCTTAGTCGTTTAATTAGGAGAAAAGCACTACAATTATCATTCATTCATTCATTCATTCATTCATTCATTCATTCATTCATTCATTCATTCATATTTGTACTTGCTTATTCCTTAATTCGGGGTTACAAGGGTTTGCCGGAGCCTATCCCAGCACACATAGGGCGAGAGGCAGGGACAGGTCACCAGTCCATTGCAGGGTCACATATAAACGAACAACCACACATATTCACATTCACCCCTATGGAAAATTTAGAATCACTAATCAATCTAATGTACATGTTTTCCGACTGTGGGAGGAAACCGGAGTACCCGGAGGAAATTTAAAACCCAGGACCTTTCGCCGGTGTTAACCACTACACCACTATTCCACCGCGCCACTGTAAATGTATTAATCAAAGTTCTTTTAGTATATTTTGGGAAGCGTTAAAAGGTTTGTAGCTTTAACTGGATAACATCATCCCCTAAGATCCCCTAACATCATTTAACTAAGCAGCATGCTGTACAGTTTTGGAAAATTAAATAAAATATATA
>JAOTRA010000018.1:1478909-1494234 GCA_026260255.1 Pseudolaguvia tuberculata
GGTGGATTGGTGATTGTAAATTGTCCATAGGAGTGAATGTGTGTGTGAATGGTTGTTTGTCTACGTGTTGCCCTGAGTTGGAATGGCGACCCTCTGCCTCTCGCCCTATGAGTGCTGCGATAGGCGCAGCAGACCCCCGTGACCCCGGATTCGGGAATAAGCGGGTAAGAAGATGAATGAATGAATGTTCATACCTAGTGACTGTGGGAGATTGTCGAAGATGTAGATGTCCAGAAGTTGTGCGTGTATTGGTATAACATTGTAGAACTTGCTTGTGTATTGGTGTAGGGTTGTAAAAGGTATTGGTGTATTGGTGCAGGTGTAAGATTATCGAAAGTGTTGAGTGAATTAGAGTAGGTATAAGGTTCTAGTGGTTGATGGGCGGATTGGTTTAGGTGTAGGGTTGTAAATGTTGTTAAGGTGTATTTTGTAGGTGTAGAATTGTATAAGGTATCGGGTGTATTGATATAGGTGTATAGTTGTAGATAATTGGAGATTGTAGAGGGTGTTGAGTGCATGTTGAGATTGTATTGATGTAGGTGTGGGTATATTGGTGTATGTGTAGGACTGTAGAGGGTATTGATGTAGGTGTGGGTGTATTGGTGTACATGTAGGACTGTAGATGGTGTTGAGTGTATTGATGTAGGTGTTTTTGTGTGGGTGTAGGATTGTACAAGGTGTTGGGTCTATTTATTCAGGTGTGGGTGTATGGGTGTATGTGTAGGACTATAGAGTATATTGATTGTATTGTTGTAGGTGTGGATGTATTGGTGTGAGCATAGGATTGTATAGTGTGTTGGGTCTATTGATGTAGGTGTGGGTGTATTGGTGTTTGTGTAGCCCTATAGAGGGTATTGAGTGTATTGATGTAGGTGTGGGTGTATTGGGTGTATTTGTGTACGTGTAGGATTGTAGAAGATGTTAAGTATATTAATGTATGTGTGGATATAGTATTGTAGAAGGTATTGAGTGTATTGATGTACATATAGGACTGTAGAGGCTGTTGAGTGTATTGATGTAGGTTTAATGATGTGGGTGTATGATTGTATAGTATGTTTGGTCTATTTATGTGGGTGTATTGTGTATGTGTAGGATTGTATAGGGTGTTGAGTGTATTGATATCGGTGTTGATGTACTGGTGTGGGTGTATGTTTGTGTAGTGTGTTTGATGTATTGTTGTAGGTGTGGGTGTATTGGTGTATGTGTACAACTGTAGAGGGTGTTTAGTGTATTGTTGTAGGTGTGGTTGTATTGGTGTGGGTGTATGATTGTGTAATATGTTGGGTGTATTGATGCGGGTGTGTGTGTATTGGTGTATGTGTAAAATATTAGAGGGTATTGAGTGTATTAATGAACGTGTGGGTGTATTGGTGTACGTGAAGACTTTAGGGGTGTATTGTAGCACATGTAGGATTCTAGATGGGTGTCGACGGTATTGATGTATGTGTCTGGTTTTAGAAAGTATTGAGATCATTGTTGTAGGTTTGTAGAAAGGTGGATTGGAGCAGGTATAAAGTTGTTGTGGGTATTTGGATGTAGTGCTGTAGAGGTGAGTGTATTGGTGTAGGTTTGGATGTATGTAGGATGTTTTGGAGACAAGGTGAGGGAGGCTAGGTTGAGAAGGTTTGGACATGTGCAGAAGAGGGACATGCAGTATATTGGTAGAGGATGGAGGTGCCAAGCAGGAGGAAAAAAGGAAGACCAAAGAGGAGGTTTATGGATGTGGTGAAGGAAGATATGCAGGTAGTTGGAGTGAAAGTGGTAGATGTAGAGGACAGGGTAGTGTGGAGAAAAGCAATCTGCTGTGTCGACACCTAACGGGAGCAGCCGAAAGGAGAAGAAGAAGCCACATAGTCAAGGAAGGGATAAAAGATTGTAACTAATGCTAATTTCTCTGTCCTTACCTGTTCTGGAGCTGTGCTTCATCTTTGCTCTTCTTCCTTCTCTCTATCTTTGCTGGGGTTCTCTTCTTGAGGGTGCGGTTACTTTTGCTCTCTCTCTCGCTCTCTCTCTCTCTCTCTCTCTCTCTCTCTCTCTCTCTCTCTCTCCTTCTCTTTTATACCACTGTGCTGTTAAAGAAATTTTAGTCATTCGGCAACCCTACAGTCTGAACCACCGTAGGCAATCCACCCTTACAGTTCTGATGTTGGAGGTGTAGTTATAATGATGCTGTCGGTGTGTGTTGTCGGGGTGCATGCTTTGCTGGTGAAGGTGTGACTAAGGTTATTAAAGGTGTAGTCATTGACTCTATTTACATATAAGCACACCTGGCAGCTTCAGTTGCTAGGTAACAAGAGAGATGGAGTGATGGACACCTTCTCTTTTGCTGTAACTCTCTTCCTGTCTGTCGATCTGTTGCTCTCTGTTTCTATTCATTTAGCTTTCCCTGTCCTAACACACCCACACACTCATCAACACCAAGTCTCGTTATCTCTCTCCTTTTCCTTATCCATCACTCGCTCTTGTTTTATTGCTCTTATCTTTCACTCCATCTGTCTGTTTCTCTGTTACTGTTTCATGCTGCCTGGCTGTCTGTTTGTCTTTCTCTCTTTTGCTCTGTCTTGTTTTGAATGTCTTTCTGCTTCTGTCTGGTGTTCCCTTTTTCAGTGTACATGCTGATCACTGTTCTGGATTTGGCTTCTACTATCTCCCAGGACCGAGACACACAGACGCACCGATCCCCAGAAACCAAACGGAAAGGAAACGACAGGAAGAAACACACAATGCGAGTTTTTAGAGTAAACAGTACAGACTAGTGTTCTTTTTTGTGTCTTTCTCTTCCATCTGCTATTAGTTTATGGCCCATATTTATTTTTTCCTTTTTTCCCCGACAAGTCTCCCTGACTGCCCCATTTCTGTCTTTCTCTCGCTTAATTTCTCTGCACTGTACACACACACATATGTGTGAGATGGAGGGAATAGTAGTGCTTATTATATAGGTGTCTGCGTGTATGTTTTGTGTGTGAATTTGCTTTTGTGCCTGTTGTAAATGATTGTGTGTGAAGATGTGTGAGATTGTCTGTATTAGTTTTTTTTTCTGTAAATGCCTGTGATTGTGTACTTATCTGTGTGTAGGTGGCCAGTTGCAAACAAGGGTCGTGGAGAAAATAAAAGCCTCATTTTCTGGTTTCCTTAGAGCTGCCACACACGCAGATTTCATCTATATGGTCTGTGTTTCCGGTGGTTTCCATCCAGACGGAAACTCTGACACTCACTGTATGTAATATATTCAGTGCATATAAAAAGAGTAACACCGATGGAACAGGCTGGAGTAGAAAAAGAAGGAAAACTCATAGGGACAAGATGGTGAAGTGTGTGTGTGTGTGTGTGTGTGTGTGTGTGTGTGTGTGTGTGTGTGTGTTTAAACACATCAGACCAGATCTCTCTCTCTCTCTCTCTCTCTCTCTCTCTCTCTCTCTCTCTCTCTCTCTTTATATATATATTCCTAATACGGGGTCATGGGGCTCTGTTGGTGCCTATCCCAGCTCACATAGGGCAAAAGGCAGGGGTACACCCTGGACGGGTTGCCAGTCCATCGCAGGACACATATAGACATACAACTATTCACACACAGATTCACTCCTATGGATAATTTACAATCACCAATCGACCTAATCTGCATGAAAGGAGACTGGAGTATCCAGAGGAAACCTACGCAAGCGCGGGGAGGACATGCAAACTCCATACAGAAAGATCCCCAACCCAGGAATTGAACCCAGGACCTTCTTGTTGTTGACCGTGCTAATCACTACACTACCGCACTGCCCAAGAATCTGCCCTCATTAAAATGCAAATCAATTTAGAACTTTTTAAAAAATGTATTTTTAATTAGCAAAAATGACACGGATACAGTGATGCTTTCTGATGCTTTTCTTAAAGAAAAGTGTTAATGATGTGTGGAATTACATTATAGATACGTTAGATACGTGTTTAGACAGATATTTTGTTTCTCACACTGTGCAATTTTCTAAATTTTTAATGATTGTTGCTTGTTGGACTTTATAAAGATGATCCTTATGTCACAGTGTAGACTGTATAAACTGTAAAACAAGGCATTAAAATGGTCACATGTAACATTGTTCAGAGTTTTACATCAATCCCTGACTTGTTCGGTAACGTGTTGTCCCACACAACAGTAGCAATACTTCTTTTCCCTTTATAACTCATGAAGTTACTCCTCTTGTTGTCATGTCCTCCAGGCTCGTTTCCATGCTTACCTGGAATGGTTTGTAATGCTAACTGTGATAACATGCTAACTGCGGGTTCAGCGCTGCTATTGATTCTTTAGTTGTCGGTCATCATAGGAACCATCATACTGCAGAAAAGTGTGTTTCAATATGGCTTTCATTGGTGAAAAAATAATAATTTCAATGGTCCTTTGTGTCCGAACAGGAAAAGCTACCTATGGACTGCCATGCTGGTGGGAATTTCTTAGTGACTCTGTGCCCAGTGCTTATCAGTCCCAGTAAAGAGAACATGGCTTCTACATTTTTAGTTACAATTACAGTCACAATTACAGCTTGGCATTTGGCAGATGCTCTTATCCAGAGCGACTTCCATTTGGCCTCTATTTTACAACTGAGCAATTGTGGGTTAAGGGCTTTGCTCAAGGGCCCACAGTGGTTGCTTGGTGGAGGTGGGATTTGAACCCCAGTCTTTCTGGTATTAGTCCAACACCTTAACCACTAGGCTACCACTTCCCATTTTAGTTAAAAGGATCTTTGACTTACCATCTAATCGATTACATAAATAGAACATTTGTGTCTAATGTCTCACGCAGTTAGCTGATGAAAGTTCATGTTAGTGTACAGTGTGCAAGCGTAGGACACCTGAAGTGTGCTTAGCTGTAGGCAGTGTGTGTGTGTTTATGTGCATGCACGGGTGTGAATTCAGAACCAGCTGTGTATTGGCACTGACTCTCTGACCCCTCTCTCTGCTCAGTGCATATCCTGCTATATTTATTCGTACTGCGTAGGCAGACTCTCCTTACTTGCATAACGACCATTACCACCGGCATTAAAGGGCAAAATCAAACAGCACTCATTTTTCTATTCTCTTTCTCTCTCGCTCGCTGAGAACAAATGACTCTCAACATCATTATGTCTCACACATTACACCCGTATCACTCTTGGGTTCTTAGAGTAGCATCAAAGCGTACCATACTTATGACCTTAATCGCTGCTATAGTAAAGGTGTCCCATTCTGTCAGTTACAGTGTTTAGTTACAGTTACAGGGTTCATCAAGCCACAAAAAATTGAGGTGACGATCATTGGTGTATGATTATGGTAACTCAAGTATAGATACATTTTCACAGTCACCGGATATCTAGTGTGAGCAGAATCATTGAGTCATCAGTATGTACATTAGACATCCAATTAACACAGTCACTTCAAGCATACAAATACATCTGCAATGTGTTAGGAGTGTTTGAATCGGATTTCCTGCACATCAAGGTCTTCTTCCTGTCCTTCATGGGAAGAAACACCTTGTCATTGCTGCTCTGTGACAGTTCTGTAGTGGTAAAGATAATCGTAGTCGAGACCTCCTCAACCTCCATTAGTGTCTTATCTTACTAATGTTTGTGGCTGGATGAGTAAATCCACACAGCCAAACCTTCAGAAGTTTGGAGGTAATAGAAGTAATAAAAGGAAAACATGATCTTATGAAGAACACGAAATATGGAACGGATGTTTAAAAAGACATAAGGATCTGATGATATTATAATACTTTTATCTATATTTTGCAGGCAGTTATTTTTATTTATGCAGTTTTATTTAGGCAGTTCATTTATTCTTTCATTCATCTTTTTACCCGCTGATTGCCTAATAGGGGATCATGGGGGTCTGCTGGAAACTATCCCAGCTCACATTGGGTGAGAGGTGGGGGCACACCCTGGACCGGTTGACAGTCCATCACAGGGCACAAATAGACAAACAACCAATGGCACACACAGTCACTATGGACAATCCCCAATTAGCCTAATCTACATGTTTTTAAACTGTGGGAGGAAACTGGAGTACCTCGAGGAACCCGAAGTACCTCGGAGAACAACTGCGCACAGAAAGATCCCTGGTCCGAGAATCAAACTCTGGACCTTCTTGTTGTGAGGCGACCGTGCTAACGCCACCATGCCTCCCATTATTTATTTATCTGAAAATCAATATTTGAAAAAGTCAAAATGTTAAAATAGGTGAATAGGTAAAAAGAGGTGTTACTTAAAGAAACAGTTGGTGAACCTACTACATGAGTGATAAATGAAATGGCGCACCCACTGTGCCATCACTCTGTCAATGTGAATTGAGCTGAACTGAGGCTGTGGTGAATGAGGCTTTAGCGGAGTCATTGTTTATGCGGTTCATTTGCATTTTTACATAAGCCGCATGCTCACACAGCAGTCGTGATCTGCTTTGCATCTTCTTTGCTCAGGTGCAACAGCCTGCACTTACACATGTGCATAGGCAATGAAGGACAATTACACTAACGTTTTTTAAAGCTTTAATAAGTTACTGAGAGAAAGAAACTGCTGTCACTCCGTTGGCACAATTTGGAAACTAGTAATGGTGACTCCTCAAAATGGTGGTGATGATGATTAGTGGTCTCGTATTGGGCACATGTTAGCAGAACAGCATGGTATGTTTTGTTAACTGCACATCCCCGTTATAGCTAACATAGCTTTATGCTAATAATACCAGTGGTGGGCGGTATATAATAATACCAGTGGTAGGTTTTTTTGGTACCAGCGCCTTCTGTGGGTACCCGACCGATGCACCATTTAATACTATGACTGACTCACTACTTTGTGGTCTGTATGGCCAGCTAGAAGATATGGTCATCAATGGGAAACTGCCTTAACGGGGCTGGATAGAGGGTGGATCTGGTGGCGTCTGTGAGCTTGGATCAACAAAGAAACAGATGTTTCTATTTCTATTACATTAAAAAGTCTGCAGCTAGAAACTACAATCTGATTGGCCAGAAATTCTAACATACACATTAATAAACTGGAAACTGTACATCTGAGAATGCTACAAAATGAGGATTAGTACAGTTTAAAGAAACAAGGCAGCAGACAAGGCTCTGCTGGCCCTGACTGCACACCATTGGTCTTTAATCTAGTTTTAAACTCATTGAGTGTGTCTGTCTCCTGAACAGTGTTGGGTAAATTATTCCAGAGTTTGGAAAAGAATCTACTGCCTGCAGCTAATTTTGTTATTCTAGGTACTATGCTGTGGCATAGTGTTTAGCATGGTCGCTTCACAACAAGAAGATCCGAGATTCGATTCCTTGGTCTAAGGGTACTTTAATTACGGAGTTTGCATGTTCTTCCCACGCTTGCGTGGATTTTCTCCAGGGACTCCAGTTTCCTCCCACAGTCCAAAAACATGTACATTAGGTTGATTGATGATTCTAAAATTGCCCATAAGAGTGAATATGTGTGGTTGTTTTTCTCTGAGTGTGTCCTTGTGATGGACTGGTGACTTGTCCATGTTTTAACATAGACTCTCGTCCTATGTACACTAGGATAGGCTTCAGCGGATCACTGTGAACCCGATTTAGGGAATAAGCGAATGAATTAATGAAGGTACACTATATGGCCAAAAACACTTGTCCATGACATGGAGAGATGGAGAGAACACATCTCCACTGCTCTAGAGTCCATTGGCAGCATGCTTTACACCACTGCATCCAACGCTTTGATTGCACTTGATGATGTATAGCTTGGATGCAGCTGCTCGGCCATGGAAATTCATTCCATGAAGCTCTCTGCGCACTGTTCCTTAGCTAATCTGAAGGCCACATAAAGGTTGGATGTCTGTAGCGATTGACCCCGTTCTGTCAGTTTACGTGACCTAGTACTTTGTGACTGAATTGCTGTTGTTCCCAAACAATTCCACCTAATAATAATACAGCTGAGTACAGTTGACTATTATTATAATTATAGTCTATATTATTTCATCACTGGATTTGTTGCACAGATGGTATTCTATCACCATTCCATGCTGGAATTCACAGAGCTCTTGAGAGCCACCCATTTTTACACAAATGTTTGTAATCTTTATGCTTAGGTGATGGAGTTTATACACCTGTGGCTATGAAAGTGATTGGAACACCTAATTGCGGTTATTTGAATGGTTGAGCAAATACGTTTGGCCTTTTAGTGTATTAACAGATTGCCTTCGTAGAGGACGAAGAGCTCATTCAGGTGCTTATACCATTCAGGTCTTTCTAAGTAATTACCAAGATTTTAAGATCTATTCAATATTTAATAGGGAGCCAGTGCAGTATTGAGAGACCAGGGTTAATGTCATCATACTTTCTGGTTTTAGGAAAAACCCTGGAGGTTTAAAATAATGGAACTATCAGCCTTTAGCTTTATTGTCTATCAAACAGCACATCTAAATTACGATTAGTGATTGTTGTATTTAATAAACAAAACATTATCAATAGTTTCTCTGTATTGTATACATATTCAAATTGCATTCATATGCTAAGTTTGGATGATTCCCGGAGAAAGTCATCTTTCAATCTAAAACTTTTCTTACAATCCTCCATTAACGATTGGATGTAGTTCTCTGCTGTAGATGTGGCAAGCGGTGCAGACAACAGTAACAGGAGAGGATGACATAAGCAGTGCAGCAAGAGAAACTCTACGCAACGTATATAATTTAATGGAACAAATTGACATTTATAAATGTAGGTTAGCTTCTGATATTATTTAGGCAGCGACGAAGGACTTCACACTACTGAATAAAACGCATATTATGCACAACTGACTGTTAATTACTAACTGTTTTCCCAAAGACTATCAAGAGCCTGAAAGTTATGTGTAAAAAAAAGGTATACATGACTGAATGAATACTTCAAACATGAATGAATACTACAATCGCGACATTGCACTGCTCACAGAAGTCACGCGAATGTCTCTGACGTACAGCTGTCCTCGTTATTGCCACCACTGCTGCGGAAGTTTTCAGACAGAGACGGAGACACCAAAATATCTTCCGCCTTAACACTGGCCTCCTTTTAACGAGGACCCAGGATAATTATAATACAGAGCCAGATTGATAAGGGAAACGTGTATCTGCGTGTCTGTGTGTGTTTAAGGGGGTCTTTTGTAGATCAAGGACTTTCCAAGGATTTTTAGCTGTGTCTCATTTATTACTTAACGTGACTGTTTAGACTCACTGGAGACAGCAAGACAGGTCTCTGATCATTTGTTCAGGAATATTTTGATAACTTTGGGCAAATGGTTGCATAGTGACGTGCAACCATTGCATCCTGTGAACTATTTAGACATAGACCGTTCATTTAAGAAAGCCAATCAACCAGAGGAGTCTGTGCCATAACCTTCACATCATTTGGAAAACTCAACATTTATTTGTCACAGCAATAAGACAGAACATCTAAAGCATCTCAATGGGGTTTTTTTTATTTCAATAAAAGCAACACACCCAATCTGACCCAAATAACCGTTCCATGTTAAGCTTATATTTTAAGCTTAAATTAAATGAATCATTTGGATATTAAAAGCAAACATAATTTAAGCACAGAAATGCCAGTATGTTCTGAATTAAGTGGAATTATATTGAGCTACTGTAATCAGCGATGATCAATACAGCCTTACAGTTCTTCAGCAGTAGATATGTACATGTGTGGGTGTCTTTGTGGGTGTGTGCACTTAAGTGTGTATCTGTGTTTGGGGTTTAAGTGTGTGGGTGTGCTCTTGTGTCTCTCTCTAAGCACAGAGGCTATACAGCACCAGGAACAGCAGCAGGTTATTTCATTTTGCAACTAAATTGTTTCGAACTTGATGCTAAGCACGGCCAAAGAGTGCACTTGTACATGTTGCTAAGCTGATCAGCATGGTTCCATCTGTAATAGGGATAAACTGGATGCTCTTTTAATGGTTCTATCAACGCTTCAGTGTAGGACTGTACAATAGTTGGCAAAATGTTTTATGCAATAGCAGGCCTGCGCAGTGGCCTAGTGTGATTGGCGCCTCACAACAAGAAGGTTCCAGGTTCGATTCCTGGGTTGGGGATTTTTCAGTGAGGAGTTTGCATGTTCACCCTACGCTTGCATAGGTTTCCTCCGGGTACTCCGGTTTCCTCCCACAGTACAAAAACAGATGCAGATTAGATCGATTGGTGATTCTAAATTGCTCATAGGAGCGAATGTGGGTGTGAGAGATTGTTTGTCTTGTGTTGTGTTGCCCTGAGATGAATTGGCGACCTGTCCAGAGTGCGACCTGTCCAGGGTGTTCCCCAGGGTGTGAGCTCTTTGTGAGTTGGGATAGGCACCAGCAGGCCCAGTGACCCCGAGCTAAGGAATAAGTGGGTAAGAAAATGAATGAATGAATGAATGAATAGACCAAACAATGCGATAGGTTGGCGACCCCTGCTTCTTCCCTATGTGTGCTGGGATAGGCTCCAGGAGACTCCCATGAATTAAGGAACAAGTGAATTATAAGATGGATGGATGAATGGATGAATGAATGAATGAATGAATGAAATTTAAGCAAATTCAGCAGTATTGGATTTTTTTTCTTGTAACAGCTGATATAAATTCTCAAGACCCTGCAGAGAATAGTGAGAACAACTGAGAAGATCATTAGCGTCTTCCCTCTATTAGCACCACACACTGCATCTGCAAAGCCAAAAGCCTTGTGGACAACCCTACACACCCCTCACACACACTCTTTCTCTCCTACTCTTCCGAACAACGGTATCAAAGCTTTCTGACCCTTACAACCCGAATGCGTAACAGTTTCTTCCCTCAAGCCACCAAGCTCCTCAACACTCAGACGTAAACTACCTGAACTGACACACACAAATGAATGTTTACATCACCACGTAAACGCAAATATACAGTCTGTTACACACTTACACTTCAATTGCTGCCTACACGTCTCTGTTGTTATCCGCACGTACTTTACAATCTGTTCGACGCCAGTTAATGAAGCTGTGCAGTGTGTTTCCTTCTGTATTGTCTGTTTTGTTTGTTTTGCACTGTTTATACCAGTTTGAATACATGCTTTCTGTGTTGCGAAGACGGTTTATTCTTTAGTCTTTACCTTTGTGTGGTTCTTCTGGTATGTGACTGTTATATTCTGGTCTTTGGTGAAATACAGTATTGTTTCATTTCACTGTGTACTGCCTCTGCTACATACGTTGTCACTCAAGCGTTACATGTTCTATACAGAACTGTCTGCATCTGTTCATCAATCCAAAATCCAAATGCTGCCAAATTTTTAAGGTGCTTCCTTGTTTTGGCACTAAATTGTCAGCAACATCTTTGGGACCCTCGGGCCAGTTTATCTTACTGAGATTAATTCGTTATGAGCACATTTGTGACTTTTTGATGGTCCTGCATTTGGGTCAAAGCATGCACATGTAATATATATGCCTCTCACCTTCTGTGTGCTAGGATAGGCTCTAGCAGTCCCAAAAGATGAATGAATAAATGAATGAATGATACTGTAATATATAAAATGTACTTATATATGTAAGCAGTCAGAAAATGATGATGATGATGATGATGACAATGATGATGTATATATTTATATAGTAGGTACAGAAAATATTCAGACCCAGAAAAATTCTTTTTCATGAAATTTTTATTTCATTCTTTGGTATATTTGCTAAAATAAGTTCATTTTTCCCTCATTAATGTACACACTGGTCCCCATATTGACAGAAAAACACAGAATTGTTGGCATTTTTTCAAGATTTATTAAAATAAGAAAAACTGAAATATCCCCTGCCTCTCGCCCTATGTGTGCTGGGACAGGAGCAGCAGACCCCTGTAAGGCGGCGAACTGGGCTTCGACCCTCGTGCGGTGTCAGCAGACGAGACTCCGCCCCCACGCAGCGTCAGCTGTCAAAATGCTACTGACATGTTTGGCGTCGTCGTCCTGGCAACTAGGTTATAGTTGGTTACTAGGTTACGTAACTAGGTTACGTAATATTTAAGGTGACGGTAAGCTCAGGTGTGGGTTATTGGAAATGTACGGCGTGATTCTAGCTTGGTTATTGTGTGATTATTGGGACTTTGGATATGTGTTTACTCGTTTGATGTTTCTGCTTCTTCGTGTTTTGTTTGTTTCGTTACGTGTTCACTTCCGTATCACTGTATATATATCTGCACTCTCACCATTATAAATAAACGTTCACTCTTCACTGCAACATGGATCCGGCTTTCTTCTCTGTGCTCACGATGTTACAACCCCCGTGACCCCGAATTAGGGAATAAGCGGGTAAGAAGATGAATGAATGAATGAATGAATTAAACACATGGTTTAAGTATTCAGACCCTTATCCAAACAGAAGAAACAGACAGCATCTGAGTTAAATACTGTATATCTGTGTCACAGCAAAGGGTCTGAATACTTATGAGCATGTGATATTTCAATTTTTCTTTTTTAATAAATCAGCAAAAATGTAAACAATTCTGTGTTTTTCTGTCGACATGGGGACCTGTGTGTATATTAATGAGGAAAAAAATGAACTTAAATGAGAGTGAAATCAAAGAGTGAAAACAAAAAATTGTAAAATAAACTCTGAATTCAATTTAATGACTGATATGAATATAAATACATAACTTAGGACCTTTTCAAGTGTGTGTTTGTTTTAATTATTTGTGAAGTACAATACGTTTTGTGAAGCCCAGAGAAGTCCAGGCTTTAAGCATCATCTCGTTTGAGAACTCGGTTAATAGGTACCACTAACAGGTAGTGTTATTTGGGAACAGCACATTATTATTTGTGCTTAGTAGACAGATTCAATCTTTGCTTTGAGGATGTTGATGAGAAGTGTATAGAACGCCAGACGGAGTTGCATTGTGTGTTTGTGGATCTGGAGAAAGTGTACGACAGGGTTCCAAGAGAGGAGCTGTGGTATTGTATGAGGAAGTCAGGTGTAGCAGAGAAGTATGAAAGGGTACTGCAGGACATGTATGAGGACAGTGTGACAGCAGTGAGGTGTGCAGTAGGAGTGTCGGACTGGATCAAGGTGAAGGTGGGATTGCATCGAGGATCGGCTCTGAGCCCTTTCTTGTTTGCTGGTTGACATATAAGGTCAGACAGGAGTCTCCATGGACGATGATGTTTGCGGATGATATTGTGATTTGTGGTGAGAATAGGGAGCAGGTTGAGAAGAATTTGGAAAGATGGATGTACACGCTGGAGAGAAGGAGAATGAAAGTCAGCAGGAGTAAGATTGATTGCATGTGTGTGAATAAGATGGAAGGCATGGAGTGGTGAGATTGCAGGGAGAAGAGGTAGTGAAAGTGTAATAGTTTAAGTACTTGGGGTCAACAGTGCAAAGTAATTGAGAGTGCGTTAGAAAGAAAAAAATTTCAGGCAGAATTGAGTGTATGGAGAAGAGGGGCAGGAGTGATTTGTGATTGACGAGTTTGGGCAAGAGTGAAAGGGAAAGTTTATAGGACTGTAGTGAGACCTGCCATGTTGTATGTTTTAGAGACAGTGGCGTTGTCAAAAAGACAGGAGGAGGAACTGAAGGTGGCGAGTTGAAGATGTCGAGATTTTCATTAGGAGTTTCCCGAGGCTGGGCAGGATTAGAAATGCGATGGCGCATGTAGGATGTTTTGGAGACAAGGTGAGGGAAGACAGGTTGAGATGGTTTGGACATGTGCAGAGGAGGGGCATACAGTATATTGGTAGAAGGTTGCTGTGGATGGAGGTGCCGGGTAGGAGGAAAAGAGGAAGACCAAGGAGGAGGTTTATGGATGTGGAGAGGGAAGATATGCAGTTAGTTGGGGTGAAAGAGGCAAATGTAGAGGACAGGGTAGTGTGGAGAAGAGCAATCCGCTGTGGCGACCCCGAACGGTAGCAGCCGAAAGGCAAGGAATAAGAAAACAAAAAGTCGCAATTGTTGTTTACGGATCTGTTAATCAGCCAAAATAGCATGGAATAATGTTTAAACAAGTTCTTATGATTCGGAGAATGATGCCTGCCTGCCTGCCTGCCAAAAATCCTTTTTGTTCAAAGTTCAAGATATGAACACTCCAAACACAGATCCTTCTTTCCCAAAGTATGGCTTTCGTTCAAAGATAGTCTCTTCTGTGATTGGTCTAAATAGTCAACGTTCCACATGAACTAGATGAACTAGAAACTACATGAACTAGAAAGCAGGAGGCAAGATTTAATTCCTGGAAATATATTCATTTACTCCTATTAATTTTTTTTCTTGCAGAGACAAACCAATGCTCTGACCGTGTTTTTTTGTTTTCTTTCACACTGATACCGCTTTCACCGCTGCCAAATCTGTCTAGTTCAAAGACTGTCTACTAATAGCACGACAATAAAACTATCAGGGTTAAGCAGTGGATAATAACACAGGGCTTCATTCATTGTTGGCAAATATTCACACCAACACGTGTTGAAAATTAAAAGCAAACATAAGCATGAACCCAAAGCTTATATGCTTATATGGTCCTCTGATCTATTATATAAAATTTGCATTATTAATGATCTGGAGATAAACATTGATTCATTCATTTATTCATTCGTTCATTAAGCTCTGCTTGCTTTTTATTTGCATACTTATTAACCCATCCAATAAAGTCACACACCATTTTGTTAGTGTATCATTTACGATGTATGTACCAGGTTTTTTTTAATTTACTGAACAGTAATTTTCCATCCTATAAAAGAGTAAGATACTGGCCAGTGGGTTGTTCTGAGAGGCCAATCAGTGCACTTAACAGTTGTATTACAGACATCTTACAGGCAACCATTTTAATAGACTCTCCTGTATTTTTTTTTAGTTATTTAGATAGAAAGAAATACTTCCTATGCTACAGTTGTGTAGCCTTCTGTTAGCGCTCTATTGTGAAGTGTGAACACAACATCATATTAAATGTTACTAGTTTGGGGTTCTTCATTTACAGATACTTAACAAACTGAACTGAGATTTAAAAAATTGTTCAATAGTGTGATTGTGTTGATATGAATAAACTTAGGATTAAATAAATAAATACAATTTATTATTCATTCATTCATTCATTCATTCATTCATTCATTCATTCATTCATTCATTCACCTTCTTACCGGTTTATTCCCTAATTTGGGGCCACGGCGGTCTGCTGGAGACTATCCCAACGCACATAGGGCGAGAGGCAGGGGCACACTCTGGACAGGTCGCCATCGCAGGACAAACAACCACTCACACGCACACATTCACTCCTACGGCAATTTAGACTCACCTGCTAGAGGAAACCCACGCAACCGCAAAACTATGCAAACTCTGCGCAGAAAGATGCCCGACCTAACCTAACCACTACACCACTGCGCCGCTCACAATATAT
>JAOTRA010000018.1:1523203-1569497 GCA_026260255.1 Pseudolaguvia tuberculata
TGTGGAAATGATAAAAATAGTCATTCCACACGTAAATTTTCATGTTTTAGACTTGATATCATACATATAAGTAAATTCCATGTATAGTGTGAACAAATTAGCGGCTTTAATTATATGCAGTGTATATATACTGTGTAAGTATATGAGCTAAGCAGTTTTTTTTTTGTTTTGTTTTTTTTAAAGTTTAAAAGGATTTTCCCAAATAGTAACTGATTTAGTACAGCAAATATCAGAATAGTAGGTTCTGCATTTTCGTATTAGTTGAGCAAGATTTTATTTCTCCTTATTCTCTCCTTATTTCGTTTGCCAATCTTGTCTGTGGAACAGTGAGTTAGATATTTACCATCATTGAATTATTCAGCACAAGAACAAAATCATTTCTTTTTCAAACGTTTTGGCAGATGCACTTGTAAAACACTTCCTAGTCTTTTTAATTTAACCAAGCAGTTAAAGAATAAAGACTTTGCTCAGAGATCAAGCAATGGTGCCAGTGCTTCCAATCATTAAACATCTTAGCTAACAATTGTTTCTAGAATACTAGTCCAAAAATCTTTTTTTGCCCGAGTATCTATAGTACACATGTTTATAACTGTGCTGTAAATGTAATTAATTATGTACCCTAGACTATGACTCAACCTGGTGCATTAATTTTGCAACAAAAACATGTTGCACACATTAGCATTTCTATTACTCGTCAATGTTGTGCATATTCTTAATGTTTACAGTATGTAGAGGTTGTTTCAATTTGTTTGTACTGCTGGTCTTTAACACCTTTTTATGTTTGACATTTACACAGCTTTCTCATTTTTAAGTCCATTTCTGGATTTGGAAGTAAATGTATTTTTGCGTAGTATTTATTCATTTGTGTAAATGTTTATCTTTAGATATCATTAACATCACTAAGGGTTATGTCTGCCACACAAGCTTTATGAATCTATTATCATTAATTTCTTTACTACTAGCTGTGCTTGTTTCTATGGTAGCTGTATCTGGTTACTTTCCTTGTGTACGATGAACATGTTAGTCATGTTTGTGTACATAGTAATTGTTTTTATTCTTATTGTTTATTTGTTGGCATGATCAAGTCATTTCTGTCGTTTGCTACACTTAAAACAAAATGGCTAACAAAATAAGATTTCATATCCTTTTTTAAATTGAATCGTCTGTTTTCAATGGTGTCTCGTTGATAGTCACGCTGCCACTTTTTATGTCTCACTGAAGTGTTTGTACGATGCTGCAAAAGGTTGAGCTCAATCAATAAAATCCCTGCGTTCTAAAGTGTTTTACCGTCATTCATACGGCCTCATGTTTTTGTCCTGAAGTCACACCAGACGAAGATCTTTACAACACGGTAAAGTCAGAGGTGGCATTGTTAACATTTCTGCATGCTTTCACAGAACTCATAGGGCAATTATGGTAACAGTTGAAATTAAGAAGTCCGTGGGTAGTTTTCGTAATATCGCTGTGACTTGGTTTGGAGCCATGTCGTTGTTTGTCATTGCCATGTAATTTTTTTGTGCAATATTTTGTTTTCTTACAAACAGATTGATGATTCTCCTTCAATTTCTCTGGCCCAGCTCTCGAAGGTAAATGTTTAGTTTGTGTCTCCTAAATAAAAGTGCATGTTTTTTGTGGGTTGTAAAGCGAGAAACGGTCATCTGAATATGGCCTTGTATTTTCTGGTATTTCATTTGATTCTAGCCATTTGGAACACATGGGTTGGGTTTTAAAGGTCTCATAATGCATTTGTGGTTACCAATATTGTATTTTAATGTATTTGCACAAACTGTGGTGCATATTGGTTTAGTCTTTAGTCTACATTGTGTAACTTTAGTTTTTCATTTGGGAAAATACTGTTTAAATGTACAAGACTGTAATGATCGAAGGGAAATTCTCTACATGATCTGATGGCTTTTCTTTTAAAGAATTACCAAAATTAGTTAGTAGTTCCCATGGAAAGAAAGTCTGATAATTTGTCAGTATGTTGGCCCTGGGATTTAAACCCACAACCTCCTGAGTATACTGCCCACGGCGCCACTTTTGAATGCTTCAAATATTGAAGTGGTTCCACAGTGTGTTGTGTATTGAACACATGCAGTTCAATGTAAAACATGCAAAAATTTATTCATTTGCAATCCAAGAACAATTTATAACGTTTAACAGACCAATGTGTTAAACTGACGTTGGTTATTATCTATAGAAATATATTAATGTTTCCATATTATACATTATTGGGCATTTTATATTACTACCGCGGATAACGGTTTCTTCCCTATTGCACAGCCCTACCATAAACCTGCAAACTTGAATTTTACAGATTTATTGAAATTTAACATGAAAGAAAAACAAATGACTCTTAACATCAACTTGTTTGTAGTTAATTTGTTTCATACAGGTTTTACATTTATTTAGATGAATCACTGCCATTTTACAGTGAAAGTGCGAAATGTTAGAATGCTGTAAAGAGTGAGCTCTCCTTTGATCTGTCACAAATGCCAATAATTCTTAATTTATATATATATAAAAAAAAAGTTTTAACACATTACTGAAGTCAGTTGTAAAATAGCCAACTGTATTTTGGCCAAAATAAATACTATTTAGCTTAATTTCTGACAGTTGTGCACTTTTATTTCCTGGCTTCTAATAATTTGTCCGAATACCTGAACGTCAGCATTAAACCTATGTTTCCTCAATCCTGGATCAACACACAATAGTAAAATTATAGCCTAGTCCTTTTATTTTAAAATGTATTAAAATGTAAAATTTATTTTTATATTTGACTATGTATATAGCCACGGCTTTCAGTGTGGCTTTTTTTTTTTTAATGAAATGCGCCAAGGCATCTCCTCGTTACAGCATGACAGCATGACTTTGATCTTTTATTAATAACTAACTCATTGTTCAAAATGAATTTTTCCCTGTTAAACAGACTGCTAATCTGGCAGAGGCCAACGCCTCGGAGGAAGACAAAATCAAAGCCATGATGTCTCAGTCGAATCATGAATATGACCCCATCCAGTAAGCACTGGCTTTTGTACCCAAACCACACACACACACACACACACACACACACACACACACGATTATTATTATTAAAGCACTCCCACTTTTCCTATTCTCTTCCCCCATCATTTTCATTGGGTAAATTGATGCAGTTAGATGTAATTGTATTTGAGTGTTTCCCTTTCTCTATGCAGTTACACCAAGAAGCTGGTTGGGCCGCCGCCTCCAAATTACACCTGCTTTCGCTGTGGGAAAAGTGGACACTACATTCGAAACTGTCCAACCAATGGGGTAACTGGGTTTTTGTTAATATTCTTATGAGCTGTATTGGTATTTATTGGTATTTATATCAAAGCTCAAAGAAAAAAAAACTTTTTTCTAAAAATTAGTGTGTGGAAAGTGGTAGCTTGTTGGTTAAGGTTGTTGGTCTGATACCAGAAAGACCGGGCTTTGATTCCCACCTCTACCAAGCAACCACTGTTGGGCCCATGAGCAAGGCTGTTAACTCAAAATTGCTCAGTTGTACAAAAGAGATCAATTGTAAGTTGCTCTGGATCAGAGCCTCTGCGAAATGCGGTAAATGTAAAAAAAAAAAAAAAAAAAAAAGTTAACAATTCTCTAATCAGATATGATTGTTGTGTTAGCAGGATAAAAGTTTTGAGGCACCCCAGCGGATCAAAAAGAGCACAGGGATTCCACGCAGCTTTATGATGGAAGTGGACGATCCAAATATTAAAGGTGCTATGCTGACCAACACGGGCACTTACGCCATTCCTACCATTGACGCGTAAGCATGAACTCTCTTATCATAAGCTCCTATTATACTAGAACTGTGCATAGACTGTTAAGTGATCTATCCAGTGATCCGTATGACCACTGTAATGCCACTGATTGACAAGTGTAATGTTAATAGTCCTTTTCTGATTTCTAGTCTTAAGTATTTTGAAACTTCAGTTTGCACTTGTATTTTTTTGTGCTTAAACAGTGAAGCTTATGCAATTGGAAAGAAGGAGAAGCCACCCTTTGTCCCTCGGGAACAGTCTTCCTCATCTGATGATGATGATCCTGTACCGGACGAGCTTCTCTGTCTGATCTGTAAAGACCTCATGACTGATGCAGTTGTCATTCCCTGCTGCGGAAACAGCTATTGTGATGACTGTAAGTTAAGTTTTTGATCTACTTCATTGTTGCAAGTTGTGTGGAATATTTTTTTAATGTTTATTATCCTAACAGGTATTCGAACAAGTTTGTTGGAGTCTGAGGAACACGTTTGCCCCACCTGCAACCAATCTGAAGTTTCACCTGATGCTTTAATTGCCAATAAATTTCTACGTCAAGTAAGAACATTTACGAGTCAGCCTAGCATTTTAAATGTTTTTTATTCAAGTTTATGTGCGCTTATTATAGTGTATACATAATATATAGTGTATTGCGGTACAAGATCCAGCATAATGCGCGTGTTGTGGTATGGTACAAGATCCAGCATAGTGTATTATATAATATCCAATGTTGTATTATAAATCCAATACTTTCTTTATAGGCTGTGAACAACTTTAGGAATGAAACGGGCTACACCAAGCAAATTCGCAAAGCTGCTGCTCAGTCTTCCGTCCCTGTCCCTCAACCTCAGCCACGTGTCCAGCATCCTGTCCAGCGCCCTGTCCAACCTATGAAACTTCTAAATTCCCGTCAGCAGGATCCACTACGTGCAAACACACCACCCCAGAACCCGCCTTCTATTATATTTCCACCGCCTGCTATTACACCACCCACTGCTGTTACTCAACAGGCTTTGGCAACACCGCCTGAAGCTGATTCTTCCCCTGTGACTGCCAACAGTAACGCCCCTCCTGCAGTGGCTCTTTCTCCCCCACAGCAGCCCAAACACGATGTGGTCGTAACCAAGTAAGCAACAGTTTTTCTGCTAGATCTCACATTTGTATTGGGTAAAATTATTAAATATTTATATTGCTTATTGCAACAATACTGTTAAACTGAGAGTAGCACTGTGATTTTGTTTGGTTGTTGCTTTCTGATTAGTCAATGCAGATCACTTTCTCCCCCTACAGAGAGCCAGAAACACTGCCAACACCTGTGGTTTTATCCGACAGCCTGCTTCCTACTCCAGTTATTCCAAAAGTATTAAGTGTTCATTTCTCAACTATCTGATATTTAAAACTGATGCTCAATTTTCATTTACATTGGTGTTTATTTTAGGGACACCATGTTCCAGTGATCAACCTACCACATGTACATACACTTCCCCTCCCTATTCCAAGACCAGGTGAGGCTTTCCTGGAACACAACCCATTCCATGGATTGGAATCAACAAATCATTTAATTTGATATTTAAAGTGAATTGGATTTGAAATTCATGCTTATTTTCAGACGTGGAATATTTTACTTTCCTAGGACCACTGAGGCCTGGTGTTCAAAGACTGACAGCGACTCTGCCAACATGGGAACCGTGAGTATTGTTGCAGTTTTTCAGATTTTCTTGTGTAAATAATGTAAGCTCAGTTTGTACTCATGTCGGTACAAACAATATGCCAAGCATTTTCTTCAAGCATGTAAATATTATTTATAATAAATGTATGCGTAAATATGACAAATGTAAGTTGTCTTTGCTTTCAGGTCCTCAAACCGAGCACGGCCTCTTGCTAATGATCGGCACCCAAGGCTGCAGGTTCCTGCAGTTCAGCCTCCTCCTGTTGCCCCAAGCCTGTACCAACCTACTCTCTTCCCCCCGCCCCAGCATAATATTCCACACCCAACTGGTGTTGTCCCTCCACAGTTCCAGATGCAGTTCCCTCAGGGGCAACAATCTGCCCCACCTTATAACATGCCCCCTCCAGTTTACCCTCCTGCCCCAGCGAATGTACCCAATCCTTGGGTACCACCTGGTGCTCAGCCACCACTCACAACCCCTCAAGTACCCCCAATGCCATCGACACACTTTCTGTCCAAGGAGGAGTTCTACAGGCAACAGCGTCGTCTGAAAGAAGAGTATGTGAACTCTTAGTTCTTAAGATATTTGAAAACCTTTTTTAAATAGTCTGTAAAATGATATTTATATTATTTTGTAAATGAAAATGTTTATTTCCTGTTAGGGAGCAGTCAAAGCTTGAGGAGTTTACCAATGACTTTGCCAAAGAATTGTTGGAGTACAGAAAGATCCAGAAAGAAAGAAGACGGTCCTATTCAAGGTTACTAAAAATAATGTTTAACAATTGATTTTTTTAAATAAATGGATTCAATAATAAGCCTAAATGCTAATTTGAATTGTTTTACAGATCAAAATCTCCGTATCGATCCTCCTACAGTGGCTCATCCTACTCTTACTCAAAGTCTAGATCCCGTTCTCGATCTCCTCGTTCCTATTCACGCTCCCAATCACGTTCGCGCTCAAGATCACGGTCTCGGTCGAGATCCCGCTCTCGTTCTTACTCCCCTTACCCTCGAAGAGGCAGAGGTCGTAGCCACAGCTATCGTTCAAGGTCCCGCACACCTCCATACCATCGCTCCCGAACTCGGTCTCCTTCTTATCGAGCTCGAGATAAAGCAGGAATTAGTGGAGGCGTCTACAGATCTCACTCTAGGTCCCCAGTTTTTAGGACTTACAGTCCTGGCAAGAAACTTCCTGCTGCCTCTCAGACAGAGGACCGCAAATATGCAGGAAGGTTCAGAGACATTCCTCCATATGATCCCAAAGCTTTCTATGGCAGAGTGGTAGATCAAAATGACCCCTACGAAAGGGAACGGTACAGAGAGTGGGAGAGAGAATACAGAGAGTGGTACGATAAATATGTTAAAAATTATGACGGACCACAAAGTGCTCAAATCAGAGGGCGTGGTACAGGGGGAAGAGATGCATATTCTCCAGAACGTTTTGCACCTCACAGACCCAGAGACAATTCCCCCTATGGCAGGGGACGACGGGAGGATTATCAATCACATAGCATCCTGCCAAGAAATCGTCCGTTAACTTATCAGGAGAGATGTGCAGAAAAGTACGGCCATCTTCATGTCAATAATTTGGCTGTTGGAAGAGGATTAAATAAAGATGTTCCTAAACCTATCAAAGAGCGCGAGCAAACCACAAGCACCTCTGTGGACTCTAAGAATCTAAAACACAAGAAACATAGGAAAAAGAGGAAAGGGGAGGAAGGCGATGTCTTTAGTCAATCAGATTCCATGGATGAATCCAAAAAAGATGAACGGAAGGGAGATTCAATGTTGATGAATTCAAGTCGTGATGACGCCACTCCAGTCAGGGATGAGCCCATGGATAATGTTTCGGTTCCTTACAAGAATGCTTCAGACAAGGAGAAAAAAGAAAAAAACAAGAGCAAGTCTGAAAAGGTTAAACGCAAAACTGAGAGTGTTGTACAGAAGAAAGAAGCTCCAGCAAAAAGTTCCAAACCTGGCAGAGAAAAGGAGTCTGATGCAGGACGGGAGAGGGTTGTTTCCAATGAACCTGCCATTAAACGGATCAAAGAAGATCCTATTCAAAAAACAGATGCAAGCAAAACATACATTTCTGACAAAATGCTTCCTCGCAAATTGATGCAATCCAAACCAGTAAAGCCCCACCAAGAGCAAAAAGCTGTCAAAGATGAACCTAAAGTAAAAAAAGAAACTGTCAAAGACGTGACTAAGGTAGATAAACCTTCTGTAAAGGATGGAAAACCAAAGTTAGAAAAGCCCATCAAAACTGAAGAAAAGTCTGCTAACAAAACAACTGATGTGAAGGTGGATAAACGGAAACGAAAAGAGCCACTCATTAAGGAGTCAGAATTAATACCAAGCAAATCTCCAAGGGTGGAAGTCACAGAATTTCGGGAAATCAACTTTTCACCCAAGCTGAAGTTGGAGAATGAGAAGCCAATGCTGAAGGATAAGCCCGCCATTCCCTCACTGATGGATATTAAACCTGAACCTGTTAGAAAGATTAAGATCAATCGTGAAATTGGAAAGAGGATTTTGAGTACAGAGCGATTGTCTTCCGAGGAATCTGTTGCTGGAAAAAACAAACCAGACCAGAAGTCAAAGGTTAAGCTACGGCGCCAGGTGCATAGCATGGACCGATCTGGCTCCACGTTGGTTGATTACACCAGGTAAACAGGATAAACTGTTTGTCTCTTGAGTTTATACAAAAAAGTTGCAGCAAACAAAATGACCAATAAGCTGAAATTGTGCTGTCTTGTTGATGAGAAGAATGACCAGACTAGGTTTTTCAGCCACATATACAAAGCCTATACCATCCTTTGTGTTGGGCTCCTGATCAGTCAACAGAAAAAACTGACTGTGCAACACCACCTCCATCCATTTCCTTTTATATCCAAGGAACGATCAGTATTTTGATCAGTATTTTATCATTAACGGCATTTTCTCACGTGGTACTGCAACACCTTGTGCAGTTAACTTGTTAATATATAGTTATCAAAATAGTTTTCAAAATATTTGATCAACATTTTCTATTAGTTCCTGGTTTTAAATTAAACTTTGTTTCCTTCACAAACTAATTAAAAAAAAATTTTTGCATAATATTTCCACAGCACCAGCTCAACCGGTGGAAGTCCCGTCAAAAGGCATGAGGAGAAACCGGACCTGAAGAAGACTGTGGTGAAAACATTGGAGGAATACACCAATGACAGCTCAACAGCTGCTGAGGATGAAATAGTCATGATCCAATTACCTCGATCCAAATGGGATAAGGAGGACTTTGATTCTGAGGAGGATGAGTCCAAGACTGCAAATGCTTCTGCTGGAAATGGCAACGATTCTGCTAACACCGTTGTTCCTGGTGTCATGAAACCAAGCGACAAAGAGGATAATAAAACACACCACGCCTGTAAAGATCTTCCTCCTCAGACAAAACCTAGCAAGGATCTGCCAAGTGATAAAGATGGTGAAGGGGAACGTGATCGAGGAAAAGAACGAGACAGAAGCAACAGTGACCGCAGTGTCTCAGACAAAAAGAAAACTGGTACAAATCGGGAGCGAGAAAGAGTGCAGGAGAGGGGAAGTGACCATGGAAGTGAGAGAAGCTCCTCATCTCAGTCCTCCAAAGACAGACCAACTGATAGGACTGCATCAACATCCAAGAAGACATCAACTAGAGAAAACGATGCAAGTGTTGGTGACAAGAAGCAGGAGCAGCGCAGCAGCAGAACAAAGGACCATTCAGATTCCCGTCAGATAGACATAAAGTCAAGAGAACATCACAAGAAGAAAGAGTCGCCCCCTCCACACTTAAAAGTGCACACGGACTCTGGCAAAAGGGTGCCTACTACACCCCAAGAGTCAAACATATCTGAACACAGTCCTTCCACAGACAGAAAGGTGCAAAGGGAGTCCAAAGGGTCCTCCTCTGAAGACTCTAAAGCAGATAAGGTGATCCATAGAGAAGGTTGGAGGCACTATGATGGCCGGACATCAAAAGACAAGGAGCAACACAAACTTCATCAAAGTTCCACAATAGCTGAAAGCAAGAGTGACACTGACCGAAGTGACCTACGAGGAAAACCTCCTTCAGCTCGTTCGACGCGTCTGTCAACAGATTTAACGCGGGAAACTGACGAGGCTGCGTTCGTCCCAGACTACAGCGAGAGTGACAGCGAGGCATCAGATTCCAAAGTAGAACCCAAAGAAAGAGGAAAGGAAAGCAGTGTAAGCCCCGTCCACAGCAGGAGTGCCAGCCCAACCGGAAGCCGTCCCCACAGCAGCAGCCCAAGCTCACCAGGCAGTCAGGACAGCAAAAAAAAGAAAAAAGATAAGAAGGAAAAGAAAAAGCACAAAAAACACAAGAAACACAAAAAACATAAGAAGCACGAGTCGGAGTCTGATGCCAAGGGACAAAAACACAAACATAAGAAAAAGAAATCCAAAAAAAATAAGGAGAAGGACAAGGATGAGAAGGACAAAGAGCAAGATGAGAAAGACAGCAGGACAAAAGATGAAAGAAGCGAAGGCACAGTTTGAGACCTGGAGACTTAATAAGACACAATTGTACAGTAAATCAACAGAAATCACTGCTTTTAACCTCTGCCGTGAGAAGAGGAAGCCTCCTTTTCCCTGGAAGGCTGATGGCGTTAATCCCATACTTTTCTTTTGGATCAGTTCGTTGGTTTCCACTGGGATTTTTGGGTTATTAACTCTGTAAAAGCTGTAAAACAGGCACTTTAGATGTGAACAAACATCCTCTCTCTCTCTCTCTCTCTCTCTCTCTCTCTCTCTCTCTTTTTCTCTCTCTCCAGCTCCGCTGTTGATTTATTGACTGGTGATTTATTTTTACTGTTCCAACTGGATTCTGTGCAGACAACGGGCCTGTAACCATCTGCTTCAGAGAGATGTTTGCACTGTGAATATTTTCCGCTACTAATTTTTGTTAATTTTACATTTGTTGTCAAAATGATTAATTTAAATTACCAGTTAAAATGTTTTGTTTGAGTAAATAAAAATGGAGTAAGATTTCCAGGAAGTTGAATGAGTCATTTAGGTAAATAGTCTTAAAACTTTGTGGTGGCATTCTAAGTTTTATTAAAAAAGAAAAATAAATTTCTAAATATCAAATCTTGTATAACAATGAGTAACGATCTAATGGTTTTAGTGTTCTTACCTTGGGCACAAGATGACAAGCTAGCTGAGAAGCTGGCGGAGGGTAGAGCAGATGGCTCAAGGTGGAGGGCAGAAAAGATAAGCGGAGGGTGGAGATGGACTGAGGTGGGGAATAGAGGAGGTAAGCGGACAGTATATGAGATAGGTGGGGTGGGTTAGAGGAGATAGACGGGAGGGCAGAAGAGGTGGGCCGAGGCGGGGGTTAGAGGAGATAGACGGGAGTGTGGAGGAGATGGACTGAGGCGGGGAATAGATGAGATAAGCGGACAGTATATGATATAGGCGGTGGGGAAAGGGTAGAGGAGAGGGACATGGTGGGGGTTAGAGGAGATAGACTGAGGCGGGGAATAGATGAGATAAGTGGACAGTATATGATATAGGCGGTGGGGGGGTAGAGGAGATAGACGGGAGAGTGGAGGACATGGACTGAGGCAGGGGATAGAATAGATAAGCGGAGGGTGGAGGATATATACGATAATAATGGCTTCACAACTTTCATTCATTTATTCATCTTCTTACTTGCTTGTTCCCTAATTTGGGGTCACTGCGGTTTGCTTTGGGCCCCCCCCCCCCCTTCCGGCCTCAAAATAGTATAAGAGGTTCATTTTTTTTAATTTTAGTCTGTCTTGAGTAAATACTTGTCTACAGATTTTGGATACTCATCCCACATCTGTATATACAGTAAATACTGCTGAGTGAAAATAAGTGCACCCCCTTTATGCAGCATCCCAATAAACCAAAACAAGTTTAATATGACATCTGTTGAACAGAAAATCCAAATTCATGCAGTCAGTCACCACCTAGAATCAGAAATGTGACCTAAAAAAGAAAATCCCTTCGTAAATCAAGAAGATGGAGGAAACTCAGTTACTTCAACAAAGGGAATATCTTTCATTTTATTTTTTTTACCACTGTGATTTCTGTGAGTGAATCAGTGTGTGTGTGTGTGGGTAAGTATAATAGTAGTAATAACATTGACAGATGCTTTATTATACTTAATCTTGTCAACATTCATCTTACACACTTATTCTTTAATTTGGGGACAGTTTACCAGTCCAACACTGGGCACACAATTTAGATTCAATCAACTAATGAACATGTTTTTGGACTGTGGAAGGAAACCTGTAACTGTAGAGTACCGCTCGGCCAGACTACCCACCTGTGCAAGATTTTAGTTATAATGATTTTAAGACAATCTGTTCCATGAACACTAACAGTATGTCCCCACAGCGCACAGGTGCTGCAAGTGTTAAAGCCTGTGACTTCCAACCATGAGTGGTTATTGCAGCCGTTCAGAGTTTATAGATTAAAACAATCGCTAGAGAGGCAGCACCGTGTACCATAGTGGTAGTCACCCCACAGCAAGAAGATCCCAGGTTCTATTCCTGGGTCTGTCTGAAAGTTTGCATGCAGGTTTTCTCTGGGTACCCTGGTTTCCTCCTACAGTCCGATAACATGTAGATTAGATTAATTGGTGATTCTAAATTGGCCAAAGGAGCATAAACAGACGAAAACACTAAACTAAACCTACAGAATGAACTTCTGAATAAACTACACTACTGAATAAACAAACTACAGAATAAACTACATTACAGAATAAACAAACTACCGAATGATATTCTGAATAAACTATACTACTGAATAAACTAAAACTACAGAATGAATTTCTGAATAAACTACAATACAGAATAAACAATAGAATGAACTACAGAAACTACACTATTGATAAATAAAACTTTTGAATAAACTAAAACTACAGAATAAACTACTGAAACTACACTACTGAATAAACTACAATACAGAATAAACAATAGAATGAACTACTGAAACTACACTACTGAATAAACTGATGTGGAAAAAGTAAATCCAAGCCCAAGAGAGTGAGTGATTGTAATTAGAGGTTTTATTTATTTGTTTATTTATTGCGGGTTGAACCCAGGGGTTTATACAGCTTTGTATTCTGATGTTAAGATCAGAACATTACAAACAGTTAAAATCAGTCTACAAGGCAACAACAACAGAGGAGGAAAAAAACAACTAAAAACCTAACCTACAACTTTAATTCACTGAAATCAAAAATCAAGCAATGAAAAAAGTAAAAACAGCTTTAGAGAAAAAACATTCATCACTACCAGTTTCTACCTTGTTTTCGTTATTATTCGTCCACTAAATATGGTTAAGCGATGACCATTAAAAATAAGGATTGTCCTTCAAAAAGTGCAGTCCTCCCCCTCCCCCCCTCGTCCCACTTGCTCGGCTCGTTTTAATTATTAAAACATCGTGGGTTTTTTTCCTGAACAGTCCCAGTGAAGCAGTGTGCATATCCGAGACGCCTCTGTATTGGTGTAAGCAGAGAACCAGAACTAGCTTTAGTCCAGGTTTCTTCTTATTTATCTTTAGTTCTTTTCTTGTCGCTCAGGAGTGTCATGAAGTAGCTGAATTAACATTGAACAATAACATGAACACTAATAATGCTCGAAGACGTTTGCTACAACTGGCCCACTTTGCATTTTGGAGAGAACAAAAATGAACAAGAAAAAAAAAAAAAACAACAACAAACATGTCAGTCATGGCACATGTGTATGAAGGGTTTTCTTAATTTCAATAAAAAAAACCCTTAAATTCCACCTGGGATTTTTCTTTTCTACATTATTAAGCATAAACACAGATTATTCAAATGGAAGCCTCGTCCATCGCTGCATAGACGTTCTCCGAATGTTCTCCAGGGTGGAAGAGTTTCTCCTTCGGCCTTTTGGCGCTGGTTTGTTTCATTATCTAAAGCTTTTGGTTTTTGTTTCAATTGAGAATTGGAACGACGGCGGCGATACGCTCTCACAGTTTAAAGTCAAAAATTGCAAACAGTAGGAACGATACTCGTTAAAAAATTTTTATAACCACCCCCCCCCCCACACACACACACACAGCAATGAGTCGCTCACAGGATCAATTAGAAACAAAACCATTCAGTAGAAAAGTAGAATGTCAATGCCAGATTACCACCCCCCCCCCGTTTACCCGGCTGTCATTATGCATTATGGGGATTGTACATTGCCTGCCACACACACACACACACACACCTTTTTTCCTCCTACATGTCCCGTGTAGATTTGGCATGACTATGGAGTAAAATTACAACACCATGTATAGAAGAGGACATACCAAAAGATTCTTAGTGGCATAA
Organism: Pseudolaguvia tuberculata; assembly: GCA_026260255.1. NCBI lineage: Eukaryota > Metazoa > Chordata > Actinopteri > Siluriformes > Sisoridae > Pseudolaguvia > Pseudolaguvia tuberculata. The sequence goes on from JAOTRA010000018.1 coordinate 1,537,008, forward strand.
GCGCAGATCCTCTGCACCCCCCCACCTTCTGCTCCAAGAGGAAACAAGCACCAATCAGAACCATTAAAGCTCAGAGAAAAATCTCAACACAGGATAAACAGCAGTGTCATATTTTGAGTGCAATGAGAGTAATATAGACAAGTCAAAGAAGCCCAGGAACGAGACACTGGTAAGGAAGTGTGTGCTGGAAAAGGACACACACACACACGCACGCACGCTACATGGAACAATGCACAAATGCGCAAAATGTGTGTGAAGTGGGATTAACACTGCACAGTCTTACAGAGAGCAATACACACACACACCCTTAGGAAGCCATGTGCTCTTGTTAAACATTTACTCACAGCAACTAGAAGGTCAATCATACATAAAAATCCTCTCAGTCTCTGCATGGACACACGTTAATCAGTGACTGTACAAACACACACACACCAAGTGCAATCGCAAGGCATTTTAGGACGACTCCTCCCAGTTTTATTTTTTTTTCTGTTGTTTGTTTTTTAATTGAAATGTGGAATCATTCAGCGCAGAAGCTTTTGATTAAAGTTGTTTTGGTAAAGCGGTTATTAAAACTGTTCAATACTGGCACACGCAGCGTTAAGTCGCAAAATAAAAGGCTAATACTCACGGGTTTAAGCATGTATCACGCACACACACACGCAATAAGGAGCATCAACAGCTTACACACACATTAAGGTCCATGGCTTCGCCTAATGCTGACATCTCTGTGCATTAACTACACGATATACGGTTCTGTACATGACTGACGCGTGTGTTTAGGTTACATTCCCCTCTGAGGGCACCATTCAGAGGCTCCAGCTGTTCACACACACACACACACACACACACACACACACACTGAGAAAACACAATTAGAATAATAATAATAATAATAATAATGATAATGATCATAATGACAAGCAGCCAGATGGATCCATATGGTAGAACTTCAGAGACCTGTACACATTACAATCAACCGCGATTTGTAAACAGTTAAAAAGCCACAATGTTGCATCATCTTCGGGAAAAAAACCCCCACAAACAAAAAAAAAAAAAAAAAAAAAGTGAAATGTAGGCAATGGTTAAAAGTGAAACTGACTGCCGTCTGCGGCGACGCTGAGAAACAAAGGCTAGTCTACAATCACCTTCAAGCAAAAATAAATGAAGTTTTTGGAAAACTTCGGCTTATTAAAAAAAAAAAAAAAAAAAAGAAAAAGCGATTTAGTCACGTAGCTACAGGAAATGCATAGTTTCGCCTTTTTCTTTCCTTTGAAACCGCACGCAAAAACACTAAGAGGATGAAAGAAAGAACAAGAAAAGGTGCAGAAAAGAATCAGTAGAATAAAAGGATAAAAAAAAACTATTGCAATCGAATACTAACAGAAATAATGAGGGGGAAGGGAGGAAGTGTGTGGGGCAGTTGATGAGCACGGTATGTAGAATGTCTCCAGCTTAAAGCAGGTATTTGGCAGAGAAATAAACGTCTTCGACTCCACGTAGTCGTTTCAGTGCTAAAAGTTGTTTCTTTCCTACAATTAGATTTTTTTTATTATTTGAAGGGGAAATAAAAGAACTGGCTATATTTCCTGAGAACCATGCTGGTTATGGAGCAGACGAAAGGAATACATCGAACCGACGACATAGCCAAACACTGATCAGTATTTCCCAGAGATACACTGCATCGTCTTAATCCACAACGCTTTCTAGGTTGTTGAGAATTTTTTTATTATTATTATTTCTATTTTATTTTTTTTGGTCATTTTATCTTTTTTTTTTGTTTTTGTGCAATTTTTTTTGTTTGTTTTTCCATTTAAAATGAAGGAAGAATGAGCATACCTCCCCCCCTTCAAAAGTCTGTAAACAAGAGGAAACCCAATGTGGCACCTCCAAAAAGACCAAAGTAATCAAAAGCCTATCATCAAAGTGCTGTTTTTTTTTTTTGTTTTTTTTTTTTTTTTTGCGAGTCACAGCTGTGGCTACAGTTTCTATAGACTGCAGAATGCTAAATTTCTTTAGTTCGCTTTTTAAAACACACAAGTTAAAGAAAAGATAAATTCGGTGCAATACTTATTTAACATGTAATATCACCATCATCAGGTAATCCTAAAAGGTCAGCATCTTATCTTGATCTCAGACTCCACAATACCACGATAAGGTAGGCGTACGTCAAGGCATAGTAGAGCGAACACACACACTCATGCACGCGCACGCATACGTTTTTTTAAGAACATCCTTGAGTAAACATCTACACTGGAACTGCCGGCTCCCTCGATATTGCAGCGTTATATACTGAGAAAAACCACATTCAGTGCAAAGTTTAAAAAAAACAAACAAAAAAAAAAACCCTCAAATATTGTCAGCAAACACGCACTAAAACAAAAGAACTGGAATTGAGATAAACATAAATAAGCTGAAAGATTTCGCTTTTCCTGTATGTCTGCATGAAGAGCATGACCTGGAAGGTTTAAAACGCATCCTTTCACATTATCATATTGGCCTGCATGATTCAAGTATTCACACACTGATATGTTTTTGTTTTTGGGCTAAAACAAAGTGGACATATGTGCAGAGGGGAAAAAATGCAAAAAAATGCAAAAAAAAAAAAAAAAAAAAAAAGTCGTAACTTACTTCCACAGGTTGACCCCGCCGTATCATGATTAATATTATTACGCTTGTAAGTGAAGAAACTAGTGCCTTTAGATTTTTTTTTCTCTATAAAGAATCTACATAGTCATGATTCGAATGAGTTTCGCCACGCTGAGGTCACAGGGGGGTTTTTTTTGTGTTGTGTTTTGATGCATTACATGGAGTCGCCACTTCCTGTCATGTGATCCACTGGCAGAAAAGAAGCAATGGTGGAGGGGCTGCTAAGCCGATTGCCCCCCTCAGAGCAGGCGCTGGATCCCCAAAGGCTGCTAGAGTAGTTCGGTGCCCCCCACAGGGAGGAGGATGAGTGTAACTCACCCCCGCCGCTGGAAAAGGTGTCTGACGGAAGTCGGCTCTGAGAGGGCGCTAGCGCCTGCCAGCCCGCAGACACGCACATCGACTGGCCTTGTGCAAAAAAACGATTTATCTCCTCCTCGCTTGCAAAGTCAGCCAGGATTGTAGTGTTCCCCAACACACACCTGAAACATGTCAGCCAGTTACAATATGCACACAGGCAGCAATCTCAGCAATTGAATAAGTAAGAACTAAACCCTTCATACTCACATGTGCAGTGATTTCTGAGCCTTCACTGCCTCCTCTTTCGAGCTGTAGCAGACAAGAGCATTTCCGTGAGGCAGGTTCAGGTGGAATGTAATGAGTGGACCATGCTGCATGCACAGAGTACGCAGGGTGGAGCCATCAATCTGCACAAAATACAAACAATTTAGAACGGATCAGGGGAAAAATTAATAAATGAACATGTTAATGTCTCATTAATGTATGAAAAACATTATGGAAAATATAAATAAGTAAAAGCTGATCAGTGATATTTTTATGGGTCATGCAGTGTGTATATTCACACCCCCTTAAACGGTTCAATTCTTACACCGTGATCAAGGTCAATGTTTATTTTAGCGGAAGTCCCACCTGAGGTGTAAGATTTTTAAGAACGAGCCAGTTGGTTCTCCCTGAGCTGCTTTCACCCCAGCTGGAGCCTGTGAAGGTACAATAGATGGCTTTGATGTCATTTTCAACATTTAACTAACATTTCCTGTCACAAGCAGCATGTTCTCATCAATGAATATGTACAAGTGGCAAAAAATAAGATTTTATTATTTAACAGCATCTAACCTGGGGTGTATCTTGGTTCAGAGTTGCCCCAGGCACCAAGTCTCAGTGAGCCATTACCCCAGGATGTGGGCTGTTTCTGGCCAGTGAGGCCAGGCGGGGGCCGGGACGGAGCAGAGACACCTTTCGATGACAGAGGAACCTTCCACAGCTCATGAGCTAAAGAGGAGTTCGACACTGAACCAGGAGACCATTTAGAGTCACTGCTTCTGACTGCATGAGGAAGAGCAGCAAACAAAAGCAATAATTACTCAATTTCTGTTCCTCCATTTTTGAACATGCAATTTGTGCATCAGCAAGTTAAATCTTGTGTCTTGGATTAGACAAACTAGAAAGCCACTTTATTTTGACAAATACATGATAATACAGAGTACAACATCTAGTGAAATGTTTTTCTTCGCATATCCCATCTTAGTAAGTTGGGGGTCAGATAACTATAACAGCTATTGTACATGGAGCAGGAAGGGTTAAGGGGCTTGCTCAAGGACCCAACAGTGGCAGACTTGAGCCCAGGTCTTTCTTGGCGGTGGGCTTGAACCTAGGTGTTCTTGGTCTCCCGATCAACAACTCAGCACCTTAACCATTTGAGCCACCACTGTTCATGTGTATGGTCTATTCTGGTAGCAGTCTAGTAGTTTTGAAAGTAGTCTTTCTAGTAGTGAAACTGGACGCATGATCATATTCAGATCATATCAATTTGTCAAAGAAAAGTTACTTATTTAACAGCCATTAGGTGGATCTCAAACTTGCTCAATTGAATGAGATGATAAAATTACAAACAATCAATAAACTAATTAATACAATTCTGCCAAATTGTTAACCAGCAACAGGATCATCTTTTATTTACAATTAATTTATGATGATCTCATCTGCAACTAAAACAGTGGTTCTCAAACTGGCGGTTGTTTTAATAAGAGACGTGCAAAGGCTAGTGGATGTCCTTTTACCTGGATGTGCTGAAATATATACCATGACGCTCTTATTAATATGTACTGCAGTTAAACATCTGGTTAATCTAGTCGCACTTGTAATCACGTGGCACAGCTTTTGAATATATTGTCCGTTTGTGGGCCCATTGATTTTAATTGCAAAGGCAAAAAAAAATTGATTTTGGTGGAATTAAATATGAATTGGATTGTCCAGGGTATACCCCTGCCTTTCACCCTATGTGCACTGGGAAAAAGCTCCGGCAGACCCTGTGACCCCGATTTTGAGTATAAGCGGGTTAGATGATTAGAATAAATAGGAATTTTACAGATAAATAGAGGTGATGTTAAATTAAAATGTTGGCATGGTAATGTGTTACACTACACATTAAGAAGGTCCCGGGTTCAATTTTGAAAAGTAAAAATAAATAAAAATCTACTGAACTACATTATTTGTAAGTGTAAAAGTTGCTGTGAAAGAATAGTAACACTGCATATGTCTGTACCTGAAGTGCTTTGTGCTGTACTGCTAAGGGAATTACTGTAGTTGGAGGCACGAATGGATGTCCAGGCACTGTTGGAAGGCAGCGTGGTGTTTAGTGATGAAGGTGGCCCTGTGTCAAAATAAAACAAATACAAGTTATCAAAGGTGTGACGGATGTAATCACCTGCCTGGAGCTACCAGTTTTGTGTTATTGTATTTATCTAATTACAATTTTTGTATTGAATAAGGCATTTTTTTTTTTACAAAAACAGATTATTAACAGATTATTAATTCTTTCCAAAAAAAAAACCCAAAACGCTAAAAGCAGGGGTGTCAAAGTCAAATATCACCAAATTTGCTACAAGCCCAGGGCCGGACTGGTTCAATGTTTATTAAAACATATTGAAATGATTGCACAGCCTACTGAACCAAGACCAAACACAGCACTTTATTCATTTAATTAATATACAATATTTTTTATGGCTGTCAGTAATTTGAAGGGAAAACATTTAACAGGCAAATAGGAAATCTGTTCCTTAATATCAAGATCAATGAAATGACAGCATTATAAACTGAAAATACATTATTTTGCTGCTCTATGTTCTAACCAATCACTGCTTTCAAATAGGAAAACGCGAAAATAAAAAAGTTGCTTTCTTTTTCTTATCTGCAATTTTCCGAGTCCATTCAACTGAAAAATAAATATAAATTTAAAAAAAATACAATAAAATAAAGGGAAAATACCCGCCACTAAATAAATCATGAATTTTAAAAGACTAACATTTCTTAGTGGGAATTTTACTTATTTATTGAATCTGTATTTTCTTTTCCAGTTTTTATGTAAGTGACTTGAAACCCCCTGTTCTCAGCGTCCCCCTTCCGTGTAGCCATTTTTGGGGAGAGGACTGCTCTGATTGCTGATGAAACCAATGCTTGCTTGCTGAGCTGCAGTGAGTTTGTGGATTACAGTTTCATTGTGGGAAATGTAGTGTTGGTACATACAGCACAATGTACAACAGGCGGCTGCGGCCCGGGTTCAATAATAATGAACTATTATTCCGGGGTCCAGAGACAATTCACTCATGGGCCGGATATCAGACTGAAATTCTGTTTCCGTGCTCTACATGAGCGAAGAACGTCCCCCTTCTTGCAGGAATTTTAAATGCAACACATTTTCTGGAGGAAACCTTCAGCAATTAGTTGATGGTGAAATTAACGTTTGAAATAAGAACATGGAGAAAAAAGGAAAAAAGAGCAACGTCCTATGTTCACTGTGTACACGTTTCAGTTTCCTTTGTTTAATCGATAAGCCTGTAATAGTTTGCACATTGACTATATGGGCTGCACATTTGGAGGAAATGCGAGACAACTGTAAAATGTGTCCTGCACATGGTTTGTAATACACACTAGTAGTTTGTAATCTAATACCAAGTTTATGGATGAAAGCAATGTCACACTACTTTCAGCCGATTCCTCTACCTGATGCGCTTCAAACACCTGTGCTAAAGCAGAGTCTAATATTTACACACACAGATCCTTAAGACCTACTTTAGAATTAATAAATCAAAGAAAAGTCAAATATTTTCAATAAATTTCAAATTTAGAATTTTTTTATATTAATATAATTGAAAATAAAATATTGTGTTTAAGTTTAAAGACAGATGGAAGCATAAATCTGCACACAAAGCTGTGTTTCCCGTAACTGCGGTTTTGTGCTGCCATCTGTTGGTGAATATTAAAACTTAGCTAAGGTAATTTATTATAGCTAAGCTATCAATCTGTTAGTGGCCTGTATATTTACATTTGGCAAATGCACTTATTTAGTGACTTGGATAAATAATATTTAACATTCATCCAACTGAGCAGTTGAAACTTAAGGGCATTCCAACACCGTAACCACAAAGCTATCACTTCCTGTTCTAATAAGCATCTTAAATCTTTTTTTTTAATGTGAATGTTTATACAACGGTTCATAAAAAAAGTTATGTATTATGCTGATCCTTATGCTTACCACTGTTCCTGTCCCTGAGGTGATCAACATCCCGCACTGTGTTAATAGAGAGGTTGTTAATCACACTGCCAGGAGTGACGAACGGGTCAGTCTCAGGGTCGATGTTTGGATAACCTTTCCATGGCTCACCAGGACGAAACTCTATAGAACATAGGTTTATGCAACTTTTACACCACAAGTGTCCCCAAACTGTCTTGCAGTTTAGCGGCAACTTACTTAAACACACCTGCGGGACCTGGATTAATTGGTTCAGGTGTGACCCTCCCAACTTTTCTCTATGGTGATTTGTGGCTTTAACATTAAAATTGCAGATAAAAGTAGTTCTAAGGATAAGGCAATTACATTTTAATGGATACTTTCCAAAATATAAATTTTTACGTTTAGACAGACGACTAAACGGATATCCTAATACAGTAAGAATAGCCCTATGTATAAGATTGACATTTATTAAAAACTATGGTAAGAGGGGAAGGGAAAAAAAATATGTGGCATCCAAACCTGGTGGCCAGTTGACGTTAGAGGATGCATGAGGTGATTTGGCACGAGCAGGCCAGCCATCCCCCACTGAACCAGGAGGGCTGATGGGAGAATTACTGGAGTTTATAAAGTCATATGGACCAAAGGGAGGGTCTTCAATCCTTAAGGAGGACATAGCACCTACAGAAAAATAAAAAAAGCTAATTAATTAGAATTATTTCAATAATTCAATAATTTCAGTTTACACACATTGCCTCTTAAAAAAGGTCAGTCAACAGATATATACAAATATATTATACACATCTGTACACATCAGTTCTCTACGAACATCAAACAATTGTTTAATTACAGAGTATAGGCTATTCCTTTTACATTTAAGCTTTGCCATGCTCCTATCGTTGCCAAATAGGTTTTTAAAACTTTTTATACGTTTTTATATATTTTTGGTCAAAAAATATTTAGAAAACATTAGTTATAAACTGCATGAAGAAGACAATCCCTGATTCAGAGGCAGACATGTTTGCAAAGCCTCAGTCTTTGGCCTTACCAGGTTTGCTGGGGTTTTGATCAAGTGGCGTGTTAATAGAAACATCCATTGCAGTCCACTTCTTGAGGCGGGACTGTGGTTCTTTGAACCCAACATTTCCAATATCAGGGTTGTTTACATTCAAGTTTGAGGGCAAGCCTGTGTGAAGGAGAATAATGTAACACACTAAAACACATTAATTTAAAATTGAGGCTGCTGTAGGGTCACTCACCTAAAGGGAAGTTGGTGAAAGAGTTAAGTGTGTGTTCTTTGTGCAGCTCAGGTGTGTTCGTGCAGATGAAGTTGTCCATGTAGGGTTTAGGCTGGTGCAGTGCTGCAGGCTGTGGGGGGGAGTGCTGCTTCATCAGTAGAGGATCCACATGACGAGGGGGCGGAACCATGGTACCCACAGGAAAACCACGAACCTGCAAATTGCGATTTAATACTGGTTCAGGTCTAGTTTAGGTTTACGTGTGGTAATGTACCACGATTTGTCAGTCTGAGGTCAAACATGTAATAAAAGCCTCTCACCTGCTGGTCTTGTGTTTGACGGCTGTTGCCAGGCAAGACTCTCTGACTCTGAGCTTTCTGCTGAATGAGGAGACGCTGCAACATGGAGAAGACATGAGCACAGTGGATCTCAAGTCTATATGACACGTTTATTAACTATTCAGTTCAGACTTTTATTTTTAAAAATTAGAAGTGTGATTAAAATGTTGAAACCGTTTAAAAGGTTATTTCACCTGCAGCTGACTTATTTGATTGAGCTGAGAGAGCTGGTTGAGCTGTGAAAGCTGATTGAGCATAGCCATCTGTTGAGGGCCAAAAATCGTATTTAGACCCGTGTTATTGGGTGGATACTTCATCAACGATGGAGGGACCTTGGGAGAAGAAAATACAATTAAACAGAAACCAACCAGGAACCGGATGCAACATAAGGGATGAGCAATAATACTTGGAAAATGTTGGGATGCACTACCTGAGAGGGGAGAAGTGGAGGAGGCACTTGGTTGCGCAAGTTGGACTGAGTCGAGTTGAGAGGTTGTGCTGGAGGTTGCGTGGAGTTTCGGTTTTGTGCTGCTGGGTTTCCACCAACGTACATGTTCTGCAAAACACAAATGTAACTGTTAAACCGAACGTTAACAGGTTTTACAAAGCCGCATACTTTCTCTTAGAGCAGTCAGACTCCTAAAAAAGCCAAAGCTGTCTGTAGCGACTTACCTGCCTGCCTGAAGCAGGGTTAGAGGGGGAAAAGTTCAAGCTTTGGGTATTTTGTTGCTCTTCCACTACAGAGTTATCACATGGCAAGGAGAGCTGAGGGCAAATACAGCCGGAACACAGCACAGATAAGGAAGGGAAAATGACAAAAGAAAAAATGAGCAACACACAGGAGAGAAAGCAGGAGTGTTAGTGCCAAGCTAGACTGCCAAGATATCACAGTACAATTTTTTCAAACTAGTGTTTTAATAGTATCTCAATCTTCTAATTTTTATGTTGGAATATGTCTTTTGTGTAACCTTTAAAACCACCACAACCAGAAAATCCCAAAATGCAACAGCAGAAAATTTAATTACATCGATTTAGTCTTAGTAAGGCAAATCTAGCATGGAAAATAAATAGCTAAAAGCTCATGCTCACAGCAGAGGGCGCTACAGAACTTAAAACTAGTGGGGGAGGCAGAAAAAAGGGAATTGCCATTTCATACTTAACAGCTCACTGACCTTCTCCATGTAGGAATTGCGATCGATGGGTGACGGATCTTTGTGGATGGGGTGGCGGGAGGTTGATGGCATGTTAACACCATGTTTATCCACATCCATCCGTTTATCAATCATTCCTGTGGACAAGAAACAAACAACTTTGCTTTAAATGAGTGGTGTTAGGAGGAAGGCCCTCTTACTTTTACTCATGCCACTATGACAATAATAATTATAATAATAAAAATAAACCTTGTACAAATAAGGGTTTAGTTAATAAACAAGATGCTGCATTTATGTGAAACTACATCATACTGTGTAGGAATTAATTAACTGACTTGAAAAGGGTTATCTTTTTTTTATTTTGCAGCACTACCGACACCACTACCAATTTACAACCTCATTTACTTATTTTGGCTGTGTTGTTTAATTTAATGAGAATAAATTAATGATCATGCTGAACTTTTGCTTGGGCTGCGAGGTAATGATTTGTGCAAAACATACCTGCAGAGATGTCCATCTTATTGCTCTTCATAGAATCTTCAGAATCTCTCTACAAATACACAGGTCATTAATTTAACGACACGTTCACTGTTAAGAATGTAAAAGATGCAACTGAGTATGTCGAATAATGAAAATTAGCATCAAATCTTATATATAAATTAATTAATTAAATCTGTGTCTATTTCACAGGTTTTGACTTTATAACCCGCTGGCACCAGCTGAGCGTGCTGGGCAAAACAGCTGCAAAAAAAGTGTGAAAAGTTGCTGGAATGTTAATGGCCCAGTGTGTTCTCTCTGTGTGTGTGTGTGTGTGTGTGTGTGTGTGTGTGTGTGTGTGTGTGTGTGTGTGTGTGTGTGTGTGAGAGAGAGAGAAAGGTGTTTAAATGGGCATTCTGCTTACAGTGAAATTCATGCTGTTGAATTGTTTCACAAACTGGTTCATCCATGGATCGTCAGGTTTCCCATTGGCTTTGTTCATCTTTAATGGAAAAAAAATTGGGGAAAAAGGCCAGTTTTGTATTTTTGTATAGATATTCTGCTTAAAATGAGTACATACTGGAAATCGACCAATATATTGGTTTACTGATTTTATTAGATGTATTGCTGATATTCTGCTAACTAACAGAACACCAATCGTGTAACTACCTAGTTTTTCCAGCAGCATGCTCCAATGTCCTCTACATGAATTAAAATATTGGGAAATATTTTAACGCCTTATTTAATTTTTCTAATTAATTTGATTTCTGGGTGATGTAAATGACTAATATATTTTTTACATACACACAAAAATATAATGTAAAAATATCAGACTTAATTGTATGTACAGATCAGAATAAATTTTTATTTGCCAACAAATTATCTACACTGGAGCAAATTATTATGTAAATTTTATAGATCCAAGTTAGACACCAAAAATAAACCTGCACACATTTCCTTATAGTTACCTTTGGAGGGACCTTCTTCTGGTAGGACCAGTTTCCTGACTGATTCACTTCCTGCGGCATGTTATTATTCCACATGCCGATCTCCACCTCCTCTTCTTCCCCACCCCAATTTGAAGAAGAGCGTGTTGACATCTCCTTATCCCAACTGTTCTGCACAGGCTTCAGTCCTACATCACGTAGATAGAATACTGTCAGTAAAGACCACTAGATAAACTAATGTAACAAACTAATTCATTAGAACAACATACATTGAGAAAAGTAAACCGATGAATGTAAATCCGACATGTATGTTTATAAACAGGAATAAATCTAACTGTAGCAAATGTAAAAACTACTAAACTATAAATTATAAAAATTACTTCTAAGCCTCACCAGATTTGTTCTGTGATTGGGAGTTCCACCCATTTCCTGTGTTCTCTCTTCCTGGATTATCCCAGTTAGACCCAGAATCCATTGGCTTTCCCCAAGCAGATGTTCCGATGTCCACCGCTGGCTCTCCCCATGATGACGACGACTCTGCTTTTTGGGGTCTTGAATACGGCTCTCCCCATCCTGCACGCGCACACACACGGTACACCAGGCATGTTTTAAATCCAATTCAAAAGAATTTGGGGATATTAGTACAGTGGGCCAGTCATGACTTGTTTAAAATTTAATTTCTACTTGAAAGGTATGTCTAAGCCATCAGGATGGATTCTTCCTTGGGTTTTGCTCTTTAAAATATTACACCAGTAGCACATGCATAACGTAAAATTAAATTAAAGGGGCAAATTTGATTAAAGTTTTTCATTAGTGAAAATCCTATAATAAATGAGTCATTTTCAGGTGGCATAGTGTTTTAGTCACCTCACAATAAGGTGGTCCGGGTTTGATTCGCAAGCAAGGGATCTTTCAGTGAGGAATTTGCACGTACATTCCGCGCTCATCTAGGTTTTATCAGTGCAATCCGGTTTTCTCTCACTGTCCAAAAACATGTATATTAGGTGGATTGGTGATTCTAAATTGCCCATACATCAGAGTGTGTGTTGTTCATCCGTATGTGAGACTGGTAACCTCTACATAGTGTACCTCTGCCTGTCATGAATTTTGGAAAAAGTGGGTTAGATGATGAATGAATGGTTTATTTGCATACCATCCTGATAGCTTAATACAAGAACTATATTACATAATGCATCACAACTCCATATATCATTAATGCGCATAGCAAGGAATTGGTGGCTTGGTGGTTAAGGTGTTCGACTAATACCAGAAAGACCGGGGTTTGATTCCCAGCACCCCCAAGCCGCCTTTGTGGACCCCTTAGCAAGGTACTTAACCCCCTATTGTAAGTCGCTCTGGATAAAAGCGTCTGCTAAATGCTGTAATTGCAATGTTTCTTTACACTGTTACCACACAGTAACGCACCCACACGATAAACACACTTATGTAAGCCATGTTTACTCGCCGGTGTTGCAGATTGGATCAATTGGTATCTAACGACTAAGTTCTCTACACTTTCAGTGTTCAGCGCATGTCCTGCATTCCTCTGACCGAAATAGCTCTGTTCTGTGTGCTTCGCTACTCAAGTTGCTAGCATATGACTGTAACCATAGCCTGCTTCTAATCAAGTACAGCTTTGCAAAGAATCATGTTGACCTTTCAAAGCAGACGCTGGGGCTGTAGTACAAAATCACACAGTACACTTCACTGCAGTTAACAACTGAAGTCATCAACATTAATTAACAATGTCAGAATTGCCGAACAGTAAATTGCAAGGTACCCTAATGCAGACAAATATCTATTTATAGAAAGTGACATAAGTAAATTGTAGCTTGACTAAGAAATATGTAGCGATAGTTTATTCACAGACTAGACAGATTTTATACCATGTTGGTGTAAATTTAGCCCTCTTACTATAAGCTTGTAAAATACACTAAACCTACTAAAACTCACTAAAAAAATTATAAAAATGTCAACCAAGACATGCTTTTCTAATTTTTCCATGAGACCACACAGTACAGTTTTAACCGAATGTATTTTATTACCTATACAAAATTAACCATGTACTGCTACCTAAAACATTTCAGATGGTGAGGAAAATCAATTGTGTGGAAAGGAAGACAGGATCTTAGCTAGCAAAACTTAGAAAACTAAGGGGGAGGGGAAGTAGGGAGCATGCAGGAGTCAGGACAGCACACAGAATTCCTGAGGCATGACTAGAAAGCAGTAAATAAATACAGAATGTGAGTCACTACCAGTGCACATGGGAGCAAAAGAAAGAAAGCAAAAGGACCATACCTGAGCTGCAGCTCTTCTCCTTTTGCCCCATAGAGCTTGGGGCCGGAGGAGGTGGTTGTTGCTGCGTTGTATCCTGCTCTGACGAGTTATTCTTGTTCCACATGTTTACATTTCCATAGTTGTACTTGCTTGGATCTCCCCATGCAGAAGTACCATCATCAATCTCCATCCGGCGTCGGACAGATTCAGGGGACGGCTCTTCCCAACCTGTAGATTCTTCATTTTTTGAAGCAGCAGGCATCGGACCACCTAGCCATGTACTCGGCTTGTTTTTGGCTCCAACTTGAGAGCCATTTCCTACCCTGAAAGCCCCCGTGTTGGCATCTTGACACTTCCCCCATTCTGTATGATTGCTGGATTTTGTAGTTTCGCCCCAGGCCGGGTTGGAGGGACCTTGTTTGATTGGCTCACTCCAGCCTTGGTCCTGATTATTAGCTTTCACAGACTCTCCCCATCCAGCTGATTGACCACCATGGTCAGTAGTGCTAGTGCCACCCCAAGTGTTTGTGTTACAACGCCCTCTCTCACTCCAGCCTGAACCGGAGCGTTCACAGTCATTATCCCATCCTCCAGATTCTTGAGGAATCTGACTAGACTTCTGCGGCTCTTCCCAGTGGTTCCCTTTTGTTCCATCCCCACTCCACCCATCACCTGTAGATCCATTACAACCCTGTTTTATCTTTTGTCCATTACTCCAAGAAGACTTGTCATCCTTGCAGTTTCCCCAGGATGAATTACCCCTCATTCCTGCGGAAGACTCTTCCCAGCCATTCTGAGCTTTGGAATCCCCCCAGCTGGAGGTAGGCTTCTGCTCTCCCCAACCAGATGAACCAGCATCATTTATTTTGGTGCTGGGTGTCTCCCCCCATCCACTTTGGGAGCTTGATGTCTGAGGTGCAGCACTACCCCATCCATGTGACCCATTTACAGTTTTCCTCTCAGAACTGGATACATCCCAGGCAGTGTTTTGTCGGACTGGGGTTTGCCCCCATCCTTGGTTGCATAGCACCCTTGGGTCCATATCTGTTTTAGAGAGCGCTGCTTGTATTAAACTTTGCTGGTTTCCTCTTCTGCGGTTCCCACTGCGTTGCTCACTGCGACTTCCAGAGCTTTCCCCACTTCCTTCGCTGCCTGTGGATTTGTTCCATGTGCTGCATTGGGATGACTGACCACCACTTCCTATCCCAAGTGCATCATCTTCTAAGGACTTCCAGCCATTTGTTCCTTTCCGGCTCTCACTTGTGACATCACTGGAATGCTGATTGTTTCTAGGCAATGCACCCCATTCTCTACCGCATACCTTAGTGCCAGTGTTTGAAGACGTTGATGAGGATGATGAGGAAGAGGAGGTGCTACCCCAGGGACAAGAGGCTACAGCAGCACCCATGCTGTTGCTGGAACCCCAAGCCAAACTTTGTGAGGCAGTGGACTGAGAGTCCCACCCTCCTCCACAACTGACCATCCCATTATTATTTTTAAAAGAAGCAGCACTTACAGAAGATCCATTATTAACGGACTGCATTTGAGTTGCATTCACAGTGTCACCCACAGCCTTTGGAACAGAACATTTGTCTCCAGAATAAGTAGCACTAGGTGGAGGACCCCATGCTGTACCGTAGGAACCGCTGTTTATGCCCTCACTGTGGCCATGCTGCGAAATGGAAGTGCCATTAGAGACAGGAGAAATTTGGAGCTGAGGGGATCCCCCTGTGCTAACAGGCCATGATTTTTCATTCATTTGCAGTGAACCTGTAGGGTTTGGTAAACTAGAGATCATAGTGTTAGTAGTGTTATTTGGTCCATTAAATTCAGTGTTAAGGTTTTGAGGCTGCCCACTTAGAACCTTGCTTGTACCATTAATTTCAGATTCAACCATCTTTTCTTGCAGGCCACACCAAGACATCTTGGAGTTAACACTTTGCATGGTCTGAACTTGACCTATGGTGCTTTGGTGAATGTTGGTGCCCCCGTTCCCGTTTCCCAAAGACCCGTGGGAGATGGGACCAGCATTCTGCAGAATTGGCCAGGCACCATGGTTGGCATTTGGGTTTACACCCACATTAGTTGAGGGACTTTGGGTACCCCATGTATTAATTTTTCCATGACCACCTTCTGCCAGCTTGTCACTGGGGCTCTCGCCAGAACCTTGACATGTGCTTAGCACTGAGCCCCAAGGACCCTTAATGCTTCCATTAGCCACATTATTGCTGCAATTGGCAATCATAAAATGTGAACCTTGATTGTTGCCTTGCCTATTGCCATTGCTATCACCACCAGCGATTCCAGACGCCATCATGCACAGATTTTTCTCAGACCCGGAGCTGGAGACAGAATCAGCATCCATACATTCTGAGGCCAGCTCGGGGTCACTGCCAGAGATAGAGGGCCAAGCTCCTTTATCACAGCTGTCTACAATCGTTTTGCCCCAGTTACTGTTTGAGTCACTGCAGGGTGAGCCAGAGCTCCAGGGTGAATTTTCATACTGAGGGTCTGGTCCAGCATGATCCAAACCTGCAAACAGGTAATTATGGTGTCATAAAGCAAGCTAATAAACATCTACAAGTCAGACAAATGGATACCAAAACCATTGTTTTAGGTAACCTTAGTTACATATTTTTAACAAACAACAAGAGTATATTTTATAAATTGCACCACTAAAGTTCACACAACAGAATACTGGAATACCGTAGTGGAAATAAATATACGAATTAATGCATGGAATGAAATGCTTCACAGAGTAACTTGTACATGATCTGCTTCATCAGGCAATTTGACTTTCAAAAACCCCAAAGGAAATTATTTTATTTACACTAACCCAAGCCGATGTACTATGCAACTGTTAGTATTAAACTGCAAAATATTTTGCACAATGGAAGAAATCTAGCTGCGACTGGGCAGAATAAGAAGGAACAATGCCCACCATTTTGTTAGAGCAGCATGACACTGCAGTATGACCGAGGATCAGACAATCAGCTCGAATACAAGAGTGAAGAGAGAGTGAGCAAAAAGGAGAGCATTATTATTTTAAGGGAGTATGGATATGTTTTTAAAAAAAAAAACAAAAAAAAAAAAAAACATTTTATGCCAGACCAGCAAACAAGGTGATAGTGAACATGCAAACTAAGTGTGATAAGTGATTTACTTTTGTTGGGAAATTACTTTAGCAAGCCTATGCTTGCAACTTAAATAATAGCTGCCAAATCTCAGTGAGGAGCAACTCTTGCCAAGTCTGTGGTTGTTCTCATTGAGTGCGCTAGCAACGGA
Organism: Pseudolaguvia tuberculata; assembly: GCA_026260255.1. NCBI lineage: Eukaryota > Metazoa > Chordata > Actinopteri > Siluriformes > Sisoridae > Pseudolaguvia > Pseudolaguvia tuberculata. Next base: position 1,553,892 of record JAOTRA010000018.1, read on the forward strand.
CAAAGTAACAAAAATAAAGAAACGCTTTGAAGGGATACAGACAGAATAAACTCAAGCGCTGGCGTAGGATATAATGTGCAATTCAGCAGATAAAAAAAAAAAAAGAACGGGACCATAAAACCTTCTTTGACTGAAAATTAACAAGCTGGTATTATTTTAGCCAAAACATTTATATAGGAATTCCTTCCTATTTGATTGCCACAATATTTCTAAAAATAGACTGTCTACAAACTTTAAAACTAATTCAAATCACATTCCGTTAATTGTATAAAATCCATATTGCTGATGCAAATCATAAGCAATGCAAATCAAACGTAAAACAGCAGTGACGTAGGCTTAAGGATGATTTAGAACAGCAAAAGTCTCCACATAGAACCATTGCTCAAAAATTGTGATGCGTCGTCAGAGAACAAACACAGTAGAGTGCAATTAGTGACGTCTGTGATGAACTGTAATCTACGAAATGTGTTATAATTGGATTTTATATTTAGTATCAGCACACAGTAAACCTTGATAAGATCAGGAATGTTACACTGCGTTTATTAAAAGACAATATCCCACAATGTGAAAATACAAAGCAAACTATAACTTAAAAAAAAAAAAACATCAATGGGACGGTAGACTGCTATATGTAATAAAATCAATCAGCAATGCTCTATAACCATATATGTCTTTGCAGCCTAAGTAATAAAATCTGTCACCTGTTTGGTTAGGAGAGTGGCTGACCGAGTCCCGAATGGGGGCCATGCCTGAAAAACATCAGAAAATAATGTAAATTGCTAATGCATCGTATTTATCTGTAAACACAAAAAAAATACCATTTAGACCATAGCTAAGCAATATAACCATTTCTGTGCTACCAGTTTGCAGCAGTGAAAGAAACGATTACTAATATGTTTGTACTGTACTGATTTTAGTTAACCCATTCATTACTGCTTTGTATACATCAAAAACCTAAAGCATGGATTACTGCAAATTAAACAAACAAACATGGATTTGCCACGGAAAGTGTCTGTTATTCCTGTTTTGGACACCATTTCTTTATGTAGCTCTTTATATGTGTATATATAAAAATAAACCCTATTCAGCCTAAGGCACAGTAAGTAAAGTGAGAGAAATTAGTAAATGAAAATACCCGAGAGGTGAGCTTTGGTGGTGTATACTTCAGGTCCCTCGGTGCTTTGTTTCCCTCGGATGGGCGCAAGATACACTCGAGATCCCAGGTTGGCGGCGAGGGTCTAACAGGGCGTTAAACTTTCAGCAGTTGTTTTCGGCTGAGACGTGGCGGGCGTTGGTGGTTTCTGGGCCAGTTGGCATCGCTGATGGTGCAGGAGTTGACAGAGGTGGTGCTGTTTGTGATCGGCAGACTGAGGCTGGCAGGAACTGCACTCTTATGTTCTGGCACTGTAGTGCAAAAACGATACGTTTAGAAAAAACTTTCAGCCCCACTAGGAGATCTGATGCTGCTGTTTTAATCAACAAAATAAAAGAACTCCACATAAGACCACTTTACACACACACACACACTGCAGATACCATATCGTAACTGCACATACTTTATATATTCCGTCATATCAAGTAGGCCTGAAGTATCGGTGCGAATCCTTATCTCTAGTTTTTCAACTAAACAGTTGAAGGGCCAAACTTGGAGGGCCCTAAATGCTAGCCGACAATTGAAAACACCATCTTCGTGACAGCAGAAATCCCAAACTTAATTTTAAGGTTTTAACAGGTTTCTACCTGTTCTTAAAAGGCAAATGTTCAGATCAATCGGCTTTAATAGTAAGGAAATTATCAGCTTTACTCCCATTTTCATTTTCCTGCTTTAAAACATACGAGGTTATCGATTCTAACACACTTTAATGCATCACACCGCGCGTCTATTACTTTAACTTATGAGAAGACAATACACGAGGGCTGCACAATATTTTTACAGCATTAATACCGCATCTTTAATACTCACATTACAGAATGCAGAAGTGGGTACAATAGCTGACTGCACTACAGTTGAGAACACATTAGAACATGACAATTCAAGCCTGTAGTTAGACAAATCCTGCATGGCAAGCAAAGAATGTAAACAAATCGCTCGAATTTTCATTTCTTGCTCTTCCTTCTCTCTCATTTCCCACACTCCCTCTGACCAAATTAATTTTATACTATATGACTCCCAGAGAGATGTATACAGGATATAAAGAAATTCCTGTAAAAGGAAAATGTTTTTGCACAATTCATTTATGCTGTACACAGTTGCACAATGGGCTGTTAACATAAGATGAGCTTGTACTGATGCTTCCTATGGAGATCTTGAAAAAAAATCACCCCGCTCCACTGTTTTCTCTGGCCACACTCACAAACAAGTGTTTGCATGGCTTTACCCAGGTTGCTTCAGGCAGACCAAGGGAACTGGAGGGTTTGTTCATTAACACAATCTGCATTTGTAGAACAATGTAGATTTCTGAAATAGATTTGAATGGATATATTGGAGCCTCATGATCTTTGATCAATGATTTTCACTTTATTGTACAAGTTCCAATATACAAAATAAAGGACATAATGGATAATTGGACAATAATTTAAACCTGAACTTTAGAGACAGAAACAAAGGTAAATCAAGCATTATCTAGTAAAACAGTTACCACATTTAGATCTGCCCATGTTTAGATCTGCCTTTCTAATATAATTCCACATTAATAAAATTTACTTTCAGCCCCAGCCTAAATCAATTTCAATATCCAATGACCTCATCTGTTTATTAAAACAACAATTCCAAAATGAAGCTCACCAGTTGTCCCTGAGAACCCGCAGCTGGGGGACAGAAGCACACATAAGCATGTCTTCAGTAGAGAGCAGCACAAAAGCATAAAAGTTAGAAAAGACTGCTCTAAACAGTCTTGCTTGCATACAGTTCTATTTCATACCCGACCAGAGGCCATTTCAGCTAATGTCACCGACTTTTAAAAACCTCTTGAGATGTCAGGAGCAGAGGTAGCACACTCGACTCACTGCTACACTGCTTTCAATGACAGCATGTTCTTATAAGGGTGCAGCTTTAACCAGTACAGCTTTACATTGCAACTTGATAAGAAAAAAAACCTTTATTAGCCAGCATATAACCATGTTTATTCCAGACACTATAAAAAGAGAATTAAGTCCAATATAAATATTATAAAGAGAATGTTTACGATAGCAATAATTACATCACTCATCATTATAATTGCAGTTATATTATAGTTCATATTATTTTCCTTAAGTCTAGTCTGTCAAATGGTTCTATTTTTAGTACAAATTTGACATGGACAAAAGTTAGTAATAAGCAGGAAACTAACTGATTTGGCAACACTGACTGCAGTCACTTGCGTTCGAAAAGCAGATTAATCTGTGATCAATCAGATTGATTTCCCAGCAACGATAGATAATCAGATCTAGTTATCAGATTTCATTCGTTCATTAGAGCAATAAAAAGCTGTCGTTTTCACCCGCATCAGACAACAAACAACATGCACTGTGAGGTTTTAAAACCTAAGACAATACGCACAGTCTAGTTAACTTTTCTGGATGTGTAAATAAACACATTCACCACGCCGGGGTTGGACGAGCTCCAGGACACGGACAGCAAGCAAAATAAGACATAACATAACGGCTGAAATCTCTTCTTATCACTATCCTGTCTTGTCTCATAATTTTTCCTTTTGTTGGACAAATGGTCAAAGAGAACTTTCAGAATCCTAACTTTCTATAAAGCCCGGCAGTAGACATAGGATATTAAACCCCACAGAAGACCACAGACACAATGCCAGGCTTGTCTACAGCAGCAGCAGCCGGTGATTTTTTTAACATCATAGTTGATCAGAGTCAGAGATTTCTGTTACTATTGAGCATCTTAAACGGATCATGGTTTGGCTGGTTAAATGTAAAGGAATTGCGTGTCTACAGCTTTCAGCTAAACAAAAAATACAAAGCTCTCGTGTTGCCTTACAGGTTTTCCAGTTTTGGGCCTGTTTTGAATCCCAAATAAAACTTCTTGACCTTCTGTCTGACTCTGAAGCTGCACAACTAAACATCCTTCCTTTGTCTGCAGCTGCCAAACAACTAAAGCCTTGAACGCCATGACATGGAACATTATCAGGGAATAAATTGAGAAAATAAAACAATGTTTATCAGTGTAATGCCACCCAGCAAGAATTGATCAATAGTTTAGCTGTGATTATCTCGGCATGCTTCCTCTTTTTTTTCCATTCCTGACTCCAGTTTTGCAGCATTTCTCTTCCCGTTGACGGTTAAAATCCTGCTTCTAGTATTTTTCCACTGTAATGATGCAGCTTGCCCTCCGGATGTCTTCTCGACACCAGCCGCAACACATTGCTTCACCAGCGTTCGACATGTTCACACTCCTTTCACCCGATTATTCTCTTTATCCTTCATTTGCAGCGTTTGCTTAATCCCTGCTGACATCAAACATTAAAAGCCCTGCTGTGAGCTTTAGTTTGTTGCTGAGAAATAAATGCCTGCACCCTTCTACTGTACCATAGCATGCACACACCCTTAACAATTATAATTAATGTGTCCTTATTTCACTGCTGGTGGCTTCTCAAATTCAAACCCTGAAATGAGCGCAGTCACAACAAGTACAGAACTATAGATGAAAAACACAAGCAGCAGCGACTGGATAGCCCAGGGCCACAGCTACCCATAATGGTAGTCATTCAGGAAGACTGTTTCTTTGGAGAGAAGTTAATGTATTTAAGCTTAAAGCCCAGGGAATCGGAAAAGCCCAAAGCTAGAATAAGAAAATAGAAAAAAAGAATTGGGGAGGATGGTCTCTTGTGAACGTCTTGTTCTGTATCATTTCCCAAAGATAAGGTAGAAAGTCTAATCCGAGGCATACAGCCATTTTGTCATTAGATGGTGTTTACTACCACCACCCCCCAGACACCCTATGGTTATCCGACAACCCTGCAAACACCGGGAAGAACTGAAAAAATACCCACAGGGTTGTTCCTGTTATCATCGGTTCTGTTTACACCTGGCATTAACATGCAGCTTGCGAGTGGCCAGCCGAGAAAGACAGCCGCTTCAAAAACAGCCCTGACACACTCGTGTTATCCAATTGAGAGTAAGCGGCAGGGATTCAGAGACGAAAGTGTCAGAATCTTAAAGCATGCTCAGCAGAGCCCTTAACAGCGCTTAAACTAAGTATAGATATCATTTGAATTAAAAAAAAAATAGAATAACAAAGTGGCAATAAAGTAATTATGTCGGGTGGTAGCTTTTTTTGACAAAATGCACAAAATTTTAAGGACAAATGATACTCAATACTATTGTTTATGTTGACTGTATTAACAGTCAATTAATTATAACTCTTGCTAAAGACTGAAAAAAGCCAACACCAAAAGTTGCTGAACTCAACTTGCTTCACATTTTATCCCAAATTTAGTCTTGTCTGATTCCCACCCACCAGTTTGGTAACCCATCATACAGCATCTGCTAATCTGTGCGGGAAATCACATGCTTCCACCATGACATGAAGCCAGACGACTGCAGCGCCGCAAGTGAGTGCTTATGCTTCATCACAGGGAGGAGGAATGGAGAAAAATGCTCTTCATTCACATGGATGAGCTCACAGATGGAGGCCCATGGCTGCCATCCACCCTAAGAGGCCATGGACAATTTGGCTCTGTTGGACTCCGATTGCTGCACTATAGCAATGATCAGGAGTACCAAGAACTTTAGACCTCAACATACAAAATGCCACAACGAAGGCTGCAAACTACTTTTGATAATCAGCGAGGATTAGAATAGTGATTATGTACAGTATATAGTCAAACCTGTGTAAAGAAAATTACTTCAGATTTCATAATTACATTTTAAAAGGACTAATTATTTCTAATTACTTGTTCAGGCTTTTATCATTTTAATCACAAATTCAATTAAATAATTGTATGTCCTAAAATATCACAAAATGTCAAGCAATTTTTATTTATTTACTGTATTCAGTGTTTTGTGCCTCCAAATTACTGTTTTGAGAAATTGACAAGTTTCATTCACATGTATTTATTTGCTGCGTGCTTACAGGCTATTAAATCCGTTCTACAGCTACACTCAGATGTAATAATTAGTTCCGGCAATTTGTAATCTTAATGTCAATACACCAAAATGTAAAAATTCGTAAAACATTGTATCAAATGTGTGGTGTGTATTGAAACAGCGGCTCACACAATAAAGCTTTGGCAGTAATGTAAAGCTCTTCAACACAGACAACAACTGCTTACAATAGCAACCGTTCAAGAAGCTTTGTACATGAGACAAATTCAAAACAAGCACACACACACGAAAATTTAAAGAACCAACCTGTTTCTTCAGTCAACTTCTTTGGTGGCAACAGCATGCAATTCTCTAAACAGAAAAAAGAAAGAATGAATTAATACCAAGTTAACTTTAAAATGATTTGAAACTGAACACAATATTTTTATACTTTATTTAACATGGTTAATCCTGTAGTGGAAATCACTCACAAAAATGGCCAATAATATCTCAGAGCCTTACACAAGGTTGGAAATAATGGCTTCAGCACCCTTCGAGTACACAATACAAATCGAACAGGAAGCCATTTGGATCAAGGCCAACAGCTCCATTAATAGTTAGGCACTTTTTTCCAGTTCCCCCCGCAAGCGTACACAACAGTGTGCATACTTGTGTGTGTGTGTTTAGCACTTAATGTGAAATGTAAACATGAAAAATCTGTCCTTTTCTTTTTTCTTTTTTTTTTACTAAAAAAATATGTTTCAGGCAGCATTTAGTTTTGTAGATTTGAGCTTACACACAATTGCATTACATTTATACTTAACCATATCCAGTACCTAACTAGACACAAAGCATAAAACCTCACCATTTGAGATAAACCATATGCCGCAGTCATGAGCACATGCCATGATCAAACGCTTATTCTTTTCTTTCAACAACGTCCCATCCACTTTTCAGACTAGTATCAAATGCCGAAAGGTACAATTTCAATTACACTTGGGTTCCATTGCACTGGAAATCCATTTGGAGTCAATCAGCCTTATATTTTTCAGCTTTAGCTTACAAGATTCTGACATCCTTTTAGCTTCTAAAATGTTCTGTGGAATAAAGCTCAGGAAATACAGCCTCAAATAAAGTTCACAGAGACGCCATTATCTCCAGAGGGAAATAAGATTTTGCGATTTTTTTCTCCCCTCAGACATTCCAAGAAGCCGCACTACTCTGTCACAGCACATGGAAAACATTCCAAATCTGCAGTCTGAACATATATTTCTGAAACAACTTTCAGAGCGAGTTTTTAAACACTGGTATAGTCCACACATGTTTTACGGCCATGACCTCAAGAAGATCAGGCACGACCCGAGTACCTGCAATTCCTCACAGACGAGCTCAGTCACGCACATGAATGAAGATTTATACAGGGCCAGTCACGCACGTGAATGAAGATTAATACAGGGCTCTCTTTAATTTACACACTTAAACATGTTTACATACCATATACACACTTTTCCAGCAAGGCTGGTGCTTAGCCAAGGTCAGCACTTGTTCTAAACTGGCTTACATTAACAGAGCAGAACCTACTGCTAGGACTGGGTGAATATTACCACTGGTGCTAAGAACTGTCCTATTGGTGTAATAATTTTATACATTTATATAACCCAGCGTTTAAATGTTTGAAAAGCATGAAACAGCAGCCGCCATTTTGTTTGTTTTGTCGAGGTTTGGCAGACATCACGACGTGTATTCGGAGCTTGGCATCTGCTTTATTTGTAAATGATTTGACATAAATGTGTCCGAAATACAAGTTTCGTTAAATTTGTTTTACCAATTAAGCCCATAATTTTGTTGAAATTTTGTCAATGTACACTTCTGTTCCAATAACTGATTTTACCCAGTGTTTACTGCATCTGAAAGATTGCCAAATACGCGAGTATTGCCTGTACAACATTGCAGACAGGCGTATAAAACACACCTAGAAATCTTATCCCACAGAAATAAAGCACAGCTCAAGAAAGATAATCTGACTCATGCACAGCAAATCAGGATTTCCTAAGAATCATTTCTGTTTACTGGGCCTGTTCAACAATTAACCCATCGGCCCGGTGCTATATTTAAACCACAGTATCATAGAAATTCAAACAGTAAAACAACAGTGTGAGAGTCTGACGCAACACCGCCACTCACTAGAGCTTAGACCAAATCCATGATGGCTGGAGGAAACCTGAGCATAAAAAAGTGAAAACAGTGTTTTTTGTACCAGCAGTATGTTTAACTGATTTGTCCATGAAAGGGGCGGCGCAGTGGCGTAGTGGTTAGCACGGTCGCATCACAACACGAAGGTTCGGGGTTCAATTACCGGCCTGGGGATCTTTCTGTGCCAAGTTTGCATGTTCTCCCCGTACTTGCGTGGGTTTCCTCTGGTTACAGTGGTTTCTTCCCACAGTACAAAAACATGAGACAAAAGTGAATGTGTGCGAGTGGTTGGACTGGCGATCTGTCCAGAGTGTACCCCTTCCTCTCACAATATGTGCGTTAGGATAGGTTACAGCAGACACCCCCGCCCACAAATCAGGGAATAAGCGGGTAATCGATTTCAAGAACAAAACTAATCAGACAATATTCCATTTGACTTTACTTGAGATTTTAGAGCCTGGTGATCCAATGCAACATCAAACTAACACAACCTTGGGGTAACTATGGACAATACTATCATTTTCATCCCATTTTACTAACTTCAGCCGATCCTGCAGGTTTGTCCTCAGACATCAGGAGGAAAAACCTTTCATATCCACTAAGGCCACTAAGTTGCCCGTGCAGTCTATCTCGAAACCTGACAACTGTAACTCGCTTCTAGCAGGTCTACCTCAGAGTGCAATCCGCCCGCTGTAAATGATTCAGAATGCAGCTGCATGTGTCGTTTTCAACCCACCCAAGTTCTCTCACACCACTGCTGCGCACCCTCCGCTAGCTTCCAGTAGCTGCACGCATCAGGTTCAAATCACTGATACTTGCCTACAAAGCCAAGAACAACACTGCACCACCCTACCTCCAAACACTAATCACTCCGTGCATAGCACCTCACTCCCTCAGATCCACCAGCACTGCACGACTTGTTCCACCCCATACATCACAAGGCTGATCTGCTTGAATACTTTTCTCTGTTCTGGCACCAAGATGGTGGAACGAACTTCCCATCAATGTCAGAACAGCAGTCACTGACTGTCTTCAGGAGACGTCTGAAGACACACCTGTTCACTAAAGCACATTGCCCACAAATAAACATTGGAAAAAATTAATTCAATTAAATTTTTTAAAAGGTTTTAGGACTTTGTGACACTGTTGTGATCATATCTATCAGTATTGAAATGTTCTAGGTTATAACTAATAACTATACTGTACCTGTATTGGTACAGTATAGTGTCCATAGCATAGGCACTGCAAAATCCGGGCGGAAACATAGCAATAATGTGGAGGTACTACTTTTACAAATACAAAAAAGGATGCAATTTTAAACATGGACATATATCTCAAAATACTTATGGACATAGATCTCAAAATACTTAATGACATTTTTTGCATTCGTGCTATGAAACCATTTAAAAAAGGCCAGAAGTTAAAAACAACCCATTATAGTTTTTAGCACCGCAGAGGTAAAACGGTTGTGGGAAAAAAAAAAAAAAAAAAAAAACCCTCTTGCTGCACTTGCACACCTCCCCCACCGCGGCGCATCCCAAACCGCTTAGCACCCCACTGAGAAGGGAGGAGTGTGCAGCGCTTTGTGACCTACCCGAATTTTATATTGGAGCACACCCAAAAGCACTAGTTCTACTGAAAGCGCACTTCATAGAGATATTCCTCCGCCCTGAAACGTACTGCCCTTCATACACAGTTAACCAGTTATACCGAATGCGCACTACGTAATGATATTCATCCGCCATTAAATATAGTGCGCTTCAAAGCAGCCAGTAAAAAAAGTAAATAAGTAAAAAATAAATGTAATATAACAATGTGTATCGCTATTGTCTGGCGTTAGTTAACACTTTGGGCTAGCTTTATTTTGTGCTTAAACCTGGTCGCTAACGCTAAATTATACCAGCAACAGCTTGGTTCGTCCAGTGCCAATACAAGTCTAATGGAATAATGCATCTGTAAAATATAATTAAATTTAAAAATAACTTATTAATCGGTTTTTAAATACATACGTCGATTTAACGCGGCGACGCGACTTGGCTAACGTTAATGCTAGCTAAGCACATCAGCTGCTTAATTATATAACCAAACATCCGGACAAACGACTTCTTTAACATTTACAACAGCATGCCAAAGGTATTACCCAATATTTACTTCATTTCATTATATTACGTCGTGTGGAAAACAAATATGCACATTTAAATGGTTTATTTTAGTGTAGATCTCGATGCAAAGGTCGAATACGGATTATTATTAGCGCATTTTGTTTATAAAAAAATCGATGATTTAATCAGTCAGGAATTTTTTTAAACCGGGTTAAAAAAAATTCCACAGGAATTACTGACAACTAGTGAAAGAAAATCCAAACCTGAGCTGATCTAACGCTAATGCTAACTATAACGCAGCTTTATGTCTCGCGTTAGGGGGGAGCTTCGGATTAATTTTATGGCTTTGTTGTTGCTCTAAACTCCGGTAAACAACACGGCGAAAACGATAATAAACTAAATATTTATAACATTGAAAAAACAATAGTACAATTTACAATATTTCAAAGCTGCTTTAATAAAAAGCGGAAAATGGCACAGCTCTAAGCGGCTTTAAAACGCTGACGCTGGTGCACATTGAACACGCCATCCAGCACAGCCGACGATGAAAGCAGAAATGCAGAAAGTCAACTCACCGTGGACAGGTTAAAGTGCAGCGGAAGAAACGCGGACGATTTCGATGGAACGCTTTTTGCAGAATCTACGAGGGGAAACGTTTGTCCTGCTCAGCCGCCATTTCCTTCACTCGCATTGCATCTGTCTGTCACTACCCGAGCAAGGGCCCCCTCTCCCCCTTTTCCCGAGCGGCAATGCGCATGCGCGGAAAACTCACGCATGCGCTGCTCGGATGGGGTTTAGGCTAGAGGATCCATTTCGCAAACATGAAAGTATTTTATAATTATTCATTCATCTTCTTACCCGCTTATTCCCGAATCCGGGATCACGGGGGTCTGCTGCGCCTATCCCAGCACACATAGGGGTACACCCTGGACGGGTCGCCAGTCCATCTCAATGCAATACATAGACAAACAACCATTCTTACACATTCACTTCTATGGACAATTTAGAATCACCAATCCACCTAATCTGCATGTTTTTTGACTGTGGGAGGAAACCGGAGTAGCCAGAGGAAACCCATGCAAGCGCGGGGAGAACATGCAAACTCTACACGGAAAGATCCCGGCACGGGATTTGAACCCAGGACCTTCTTGTTGTGAGGCGAACGTGCTAACCACTACACCACACTACGCGCTGCCCTATTTTATAATTATAATTATTACAAATTATAATAAAAGTTAGTCATTGATTCCCGGGCCGTCGATCTTTATGCGCGGAGTTTGCATGTTCTCCACGCGCTGGGTTTACTCCGGGTACTCCGGTTTTCTCCCACAGTACAAATACATGTCTGTTAGGTTGATTGGTGATCCCAAATTAGCCATAGGAGTGAATTAGTGTGTGGTCGTGGTTGTTTGTAGCCGCTTATTCCCTAATTCGGTTCACGGGTTTCTGCTGGAGCCTATCCCATCACACATAGAGCAAGAAAAAGGAGTACACCCTAGACAGGTCGCCAATCCATCACAGGGCAACACAGAGGTGAACAACCACACACACACACACAGTCACTCACAAGGGCAATTTGGGATCACCAATCAAACTAATGCAAATGTTTTTGGATTGTAGGAGGAAACCGGAGTAACTGGAGGAAACCCACGCAAACGCAGGGAGAACATGCACAGAAAGATCCCTGGCTAGGGGTAATGGAGGAAATGAATACTGCTGTGTCTGTACCGTTTGATGATCTATTCTAAATCTGGAACTGTCAACTCATCACAGAGAACAATCTCACACAAACACTCACACACCATGAACAATATAGTTACCCTACAATGGATGTTAGTGAAAAGGAAATCAGAGTGGAGTAGCTAAAGAAGCAGGAAGTAAACATCCAAACCCCCAGTAAAACAATCAAACCATTCCATCCCATTCAATGGATATTTCCCTAAAAAAAGAATGAATCTATTCATAACATGCTTTGATATTGGCTGTAGCACAAAAAATGAAGGAATCAATAATAAATAGACAGTCGAGCAAAATGGGGGGAAAAGAATTTACCATGTATTAATTTTTTTTAAAATGAGTAAAGATGCTGGACATTCTGATTAACAGAGTGTGTTAGAAATTATGGTCTGCACTCAGCTTTATAATAAATAGAGCTCTATAGGGTAGAACTAGGGCGGGCTTAGTGTTTAGCACGGTTACCTCACGGCAAGAAGGTTTTTATTCCCGAACCAGGGGTCTTTTTGTGCAGAGTTTTGAATGTTCTCCATGGGTTAATTCTGGGTACTTAGGTTTCCTCCCACAGTCCAAAAACATGTACATTAGCTTGATTGGTGATTCTAAATTGGTCTTATGAGTGAGTCTGTGTGTGATTGTTTGTCTACGTGTGACCCTGTGATAGACTAGCTATCTGTCCAGGGTATACCTTTTGCCATATGTGCACTAGGATAGGCTCCAACAGACCTCTGTGACCCCAAATTAGAGAACAAGTGGTTTAGAAGATGAATGAATGAATATAACTTATACTCATAACTTATAATTTAGCTTCATAATGTAGCTTCAGGGCCGCCGTGTTGGCGTAGTGGATAGCACAGTCGCCTCACAACAAGAAGGTCCCAAGTTCGATTCCCGGGCCGGAAATCTTCCTGTGCCGAGTTTGCATGTTCTCCCTGCACTTGACTGTTTCCTCCCACAGTCCAAAAACATGCAGATTAGGTGGATTGGTGATTGTAAATTGTCCATAGGAGTATATGTGTGTGTGTGAATGGTTGTTTGTGTATGTGTTGCCCTGAGATGGAATAGCGACTTGTCCAGGTTGTACCCCTGCCTCTAGCGCCCTATGTGCGCTAGTATAGGCGCCAGACCCCCCGTGACGCCGAATTAGGGAATAAGCATGCAAGAAGATGAATGAATGAATGAATGAATGTACCTTCACACACACACACACACACACACAACTGAGAACAAATGAAATATACATAAAGCTAGAAAGTAGACAAAAACCAACAAACAGATTATTTTAGAACTTAATTTAGTGAAAACTAATTAGTACAGCCCGAGCCAACTCACAGACTAGCAAAACAAGGGTGGTTTTTTTTGCTAAACACAAGTTCCAGTCCAGATTTAAGTATAGCTAGCAAGTAGAGAGTCATTGTCCGAATAGATTCTAAGAGAAAAAATACAAACACACAGCTAGCCATATAGCTATAGCATAGAAGCGATAACACGCCATGAAACATTGATCAATTAATTACACAAGTGCAGTGAATTGCAAATTTTCGGGAAACACGAAAAGGAACTCTGGGTTCGAGTTGCTGTTTGAAGTTTATTTATTGATTTTTTTAAAGCTACATTTGTCACAAAAGTGACTCCATTGTTGTCGCCGTTTTCTAGCGAGTTCCGAGTACAAAAACAGGCGACATCAAGAAGAGAGAATAGTTAGCAACAAAGCCGAGAGCGCGTACAGGAATCTGCCTACGTGTTTGGTTGTCACATAAAGCCAACACACACGCAGTGGAAAAAAATACCACTGCACTGTTAACTGCAGGTTATTCTGCCTCAACTGTCCACCTACTCAACACACACACACACACACACACACACACACACACACACACAAACTTTATTAATAACAGTTTTCTCTGGAAAGGGTTTGATCTGTTTCATGCAAAAAAAAAGATAAAAGATTTCCGATTGTGATGAAGATGCAGGTTTAGAGCTGCGTTCACACTGAAGTGATATAATTCAGATTCTAAATCAGATCGTGATTCAGATTCAAAGTTAAAGTCAAACAAGTTTTATTGACGTTTCAACCATATATGATCAGTATACAGTGAAATGAGACACTGGTTCTCCTGAACCCCCTGGTGCTACATACAGACAATTAGTGCAGTACAGTGCAACACAAAGATAATACACAAAAACAATAACACACACAATAACACAGACAGTAACATACATACATTAACACACAGACAATAACACACACACAAACACACAAAGAAACACATAGACAATAACACACAGAAAATAACACACAGACAGTAACAGAGAGACTATAACACACAATAACACAGACAGTAATACACAGACAGTAAAACACAGAGAACAACACACAGACAATAAGACACAGACAGTAACACACAGAGATACACAGACAATACCAAACAGACAATAACACACAGAAAATAAGGCACAGACTGTGACACACAGACAGTAACACACATACAATAACTCACAGACAATAAAACACATACAATAATATACAGACAGAAACACACAGACAATAACATACAGTTCAATTAAATTTCATTTGTATAGCGCTTTTTACAACAGTTATTGCCTCAAAGCAGCTTTACAGAATGAATGATAAATATATGAATGATGAGTTTGTCCCTGATGAGCAGACCGAGGCGACAGTGGCAAGGAAAAGTTCCCTAGAGTGGGATTAGGAATAAACCTTGAGAGGAACCAGACTCAACAGGGAACCCATCCTCATTTGGGTTGAACAGAAATTAATGTATATGTGATGACCACGCCGATACACGACGCTCCCGATCCAACGCGGTGGGGTGGAGAGAAAATGGTTATATATTGTAAATGGTATTGAGGTTGTAGGATGCTAATGGAGTTAGTATACATACAATAACACAAAGACATTATCACATAGACAGTAAGACACAGACAATAACATACAGACAATAACATGCAGACAGTAACACACAGACAATAATACACAGAAAGTAACAGACAGACAATAACACAGATAATAATAATACACATACAATAACAAACAGACAATAGCACAGACAGTAACAGACAGACAGTAACAGATAGATAATAACACAGACAATAATACACAGATAATAATACACAAGACAGTAATAAGACAGTAATACACAGACAGTAACACACAGACAATAACACACAGATAATAATAATGCACAGACAATAACACATACAATAACATAGACAGTAACACACAAACAATAACAAACAGACAGTAACACACACAATAACACAGACAATAAAACCGAGACAATAACACACAGACAGTAAGACACAGACAATAAAACACAGACTTTAACACACAGACAATAATACACATACAATAACACAAAGACAGTATCACACAGACAGTAACACAAAGACAATAACACACAGACAATAATAGGCAGACAATGGCACACAGACAGTAACACATAGATAATAACACACAGAGAATAATACACAGACAATAACAAACAGACAGCAACACAGAGACAATAACACACACAATAACACAGGCAGT
>JAOTRA010000018.1:1569597-1588223 GCA_026260255.1 Pseudolaguvia tuberculata
CATGTCTAGCTACACTCTCTACCACTCCATCTAACTCACTCCAGAATCTTTCCTTTTCCTCCATCTCACAACCTACTCGTGGAGCATAAGCACTGATGATATTTATTATCACACCCTCAACTTCCAGCCTCACTTTCATCACCCTATCAGACACCCTCCACTACACTCTCAATGTACTCCTTCTTTAGGAGTACACATACACCATTTCTATTTCCATCTACACCATGATAAAACAATTTAAATCCACCACCAATATTCCTGGCTTTACTGACTTTCCACCTGGTCTCCTGAACACACAACACTTTCTACGCTCCATCATGTCAGCTAACTCTCTCCCTTTACCAGTTATAGTACCAACATTTAAAGAACCCACCCTAACCTCCACTCTCTTACACTTCTCCTTCGCCTGCCATCTCTGACGTCTTCCTCCTCTCCTCCTCCTCCTTTGGCCAAGAGTAGCTCAATTTCCAGTACATGTTGTTTGCCCGGGCTGCGACCGATTCGGTTTGAGACTCTTATTCGTGATCAGCATATTTGATTTGGCACAGTTTTACGCTGGATGCCCTTCCTAACGCAACCCTCTCCATTTATCCGGGCTTGGGACCAGCACTAAAAATGCACTGACTTGTGCAACCCTAATGGCTGGGTTATGTACATTAGGTCGATTAGTGATTCTAAATTGCTCATATGTGTGTGTGAGTTGTTCATCTATGTGTGCCCTGCGATGAACTGGTGACCTGTCCAGTGTGTACCCCTGCCTCTCGTCCTGTATGCACTAGGATAGACTCCAGCACACCCCTGTGACCCTGAATTAGAGATTAAGACGAAGAAAGAAAGAAAGAAAGAAAGAAAGAAAGCCTTGATAATTTCTGTGACGTCATCGATTCATGAATAGTCATGTGCACGTCGTCTGCATAATTAATATTCATAATCACGCCATCTATATTTTGAATATGCGCCATAGAACCTCTGAGATTTGTAGTCATTTGGGGGAGCTCCCAGCAGTCACGTGTCATTCGTTCCTACTCCAGTAAGCACTCGGTTTCCCAGAAGTCTTTGGGTGTTGAAGGCGTTCTGTGAGTGTTATCGTGGAAGATGAAAAATGTTGGCAGTGTACTTTTGGCGCACTGGTAAGAATCCATGGAATCGATCGTAAAACACGCTGAAATGTCGAGAGAAAAGCGATAATAGAACGGTTTATCCTCCGGTTTCTACTGTTTGCAAAAGCAAGTTAGTCTGATAGCTTATAAGCTAACAGTGGATTGGAAAGAACATTGACAGCTGTGCTAAGCTATCCGGTTTGAGCACACAGCTAATCCGCTAGTTCGGGATATGTTAGTAAAGCAGAGCGGATGTTTAAAGCCGTTTATGAATGTTTATTACGGCGTTATAACGCCACTGGTTATGTTATTAGCACTTGTTGTGAGTGACCCAGTCTGTATCTGGCCTGTTTTGATTTGGCGTGTTAGCCGTCAGTGCTAACTATCTGTCTGGGATTCTTTTTTCGAACTTCAGCACAGGGTGTGTTTGAGGTAAATAAATGTAGAGAAATAAATAAAACAGTTTTAAATATAATAATAAAATTTAAACTGGAATATGAAATTGCCTACACGTTACGCGCGCGCGTACAGAGGTGTGTTAAAATGTGTGTTTGACGTTTTGTTAAGCTATTCAGAGACAAAAAAAAAATCAGTTTGACTTTGTTTAAACCATAAATTATTTAAAAAAAAAAAAAAAAAAAAAAGACCG
This sequence comes from Pseudolaguvia tuberculata, assembly GCA_026260255.1. Taxonomy (NCBI): domain Eukaryota; kingdom Metazoa; phylum Chordata; class Actinopteri; order Siluriformes; family Sisoridae; genus Pseudolaguvia; species Pseudolaguvia tuberculata. The sequence goes on from JAOTRA010000018.1 coordinate 1,571,347, forward strand.
TAATGAACATCAGGGCTCAAAGTGAAGCTACCAAAATTTCTCCATCCATCCATTTGTCTTCTTACCCGCTTATTTCCTAATTCGGGGTCACGTGGGTCTGCTGGAGCCTATCCCAGCACACATAGGGCGAGTGGCAGGGGTACACCTTGGACAGTTCACCAGTCCATCTCAGGGCCACACACAGACAACTACACACACACAGGCAATTTAGAATCACCAATCAATCTAATGTAGATATTTTCGGACTGTGGGAGGAAACTAGAGTACCTGGAGGAAACCCACGCAAACGCAGTGAGAGCATGCAAACTGGCCTGGGAATCGAACCCGTGGCCTTCTTGTTGTGAGACGGCCGTGCTAACCACTACGCCGCCTCTCTTCTGTAATACATTTATTCATTCATCTTCTTGCCTGCTTATTCCCTAATTTGGGGTCACGGAGGTTCGCAGACGCCCATCCCAGCCCACATAGAGCGAGAGGCGGGGGCACACCCTGGACGGGTTGCCAGTTCATCTCAGTCTTCTGTAATTATTTTGTTAATTCTTGTAACAGTAAAAGAGGATAAAGAAGAGAATAAGAAGTAGAAAATAAAAGTGAGGAATACAGATAATTTATCATCATCATCGTCATTATTTTGACCGCTTATCTTGGAACGGGTCACGGGGGCAGTAGTCCAAGCAGGGATGCCCAGACATCCCTCTCCCCGGACACTTTCTCCAGCTCTTCCATGGAAGAACCAAGGCGTTCCCAGGCCAACTGGGAGACACAGTCCCTCCAGCGAGTCCTAGGCCTTCAATTATAAGAATCCATTAAAAGTTGTTCAAGCTCCTGACCAATCAGAGTGGAGAATTCAACAGCGATGGGTTGTCTAATTAATATTACAATAACTTCTGTAATTAATTTGTTAACTTTGCTCAGCTACTGTTTAGGATTATTTGTAATAGAGAGAAAATAAATGTATGAATTGCTTCTTTTTATAAATACATTTAGTCTGTCTGAAGCAAAAGCATTAATTGTTTAATTAATTAATTAATTTATTTATTTATTTATTGTAACTCATATGACGCACTTGGCTCAGCGTTAAACGCCATCCCAGAATCGGAAGATTTTTTTTGCGGTCACAGCTAAAAATCCTGTCTTATATTGATTGACGTAGATTTGTATTCTGCTGTTTTTCCTTTTCAGACTGATAAAACCTTTCTTTTTGTCGTGTGTAATGGATTATGAGCTCTGGTAAAGCGTTGACCTAGAACTATTACTCAGGAGGAACTCCTGCTCATCTGATATCCAACATAAGGTAATTTGCATTTGTTTATAGACAGCATCTGAAACTGACAAATGAACCCACTCCTTCCTGTTTTATAATAACAGCTCTAAATTATGCCAGAACCTCCTGGTCAAGCAGACACAGCAAGTTAAAAGCAAGTTTAACGCCACCTTAGCAGATGTACAATATAGCAGTAGTATTAGTAGTAGAAATACACAAGGTAGTGGTTAGCACAGTCATCTCACAACAAGAAGGTCCCAGGGTTTGATTCCCGGCACGGGGGTCTTTTTGCGCTGAGTTTGCATGTTCTCTCTGCACTTGCGTGGGTTTCCTCTAGGTACTCCGGTTTCCTCCCACAGTCCAAAAACATGGACAATTGCCCATAGTTCTGAATGCGTGTGTGAGAAATTGTTCATCTATGTGTGGCCCTGCGATGGACTGGCAACCTGTCCAGGGTGTACCCCTGCCTCTCGCCCTACGTGTGCTGGGATAGGCACCTGCAGACTCCTCGTGACACTGAATTAGGGAAAAAGCAGGTAAGAAGATGAATGAATCATACGGACAGCACAAGGAAATGATATGACTCATTGCAGCATCAGATTACATGAACATGTTCCAACGCCACTGTAATCACTTAGTTCCTGCTTCCTATTTATTACAGAAATGAACTAGAAAAAAAACATGACAGGATGTGGTGGGACAAAAATATGTGTAAAGCTTTTCAGATCTTTACAGCTGTCAATATTAGAGCTTTTTTTAACCCATTCTTTTAATATGTCTGACCCTTACTGTCTAATCCAGGGTGAAGAACTTCACTGTAACAGATATTATGCCATATTTTGTGATCTTGATTTTGAAAAATATCCAGTTTGTTATGTCACTGCTGTTATGTCGAGTCGACTTGAAAATTGCCTAGAGGGGAAAAAACCTGTTTCATGCACGGTACTTAGACACTTCCATTTACATGTACAGAATTTGTATCCAGAAGTTATCCAGAATGATTTACTGTTCATCTCTTATGTACAACTGAGTTTCTGGCGGCAGCTCTACCCTCCTCCCGTCTGCCCGCCCGCCCTCCTACGGCCTGTTAATTGGAGTGCCCCTCTTCCGCGTTTGTGTGCTAATTAATTAATTGATTAATTCAGCGCATACCTTAGCACGAAACATGCTTCTAGCCCGGCCTTGCTCAAGAACCAACAGTGGTTTCTTGGTGGAGGTGGAAATCGAACCCAGTGTTAGTCCAACACCTTAACTACTAAGCCTCTACTTTCCCCTGACGTGCTGAAGAGAGTTGCGTTACAAACTAAACACTATATATAACCCTTTGCTTTTTATTCAAGCATAAGTTCTTGTTTATCATCTTTCTGTGTTTTTAATTTTTTAAATTTTTTGTCTGTCGACTTCAGGTCAGAATGGAGAACGCGTTTGGGACGTCGTTTTCAGGAGTTGCTCCAGTTAGCAAAGGTGAATTCCATAAAATCTAAAATAATAAATAATATGTGATTAATAAATATCAATAGACACTATGGATGGAATGATTATGAAACATTTCCTGATATTGAAATTGATTTGCAGTAATCAATTTCTCTTTTAATTCATTCTTTAAAAATCTTAGCAGAGACCTCCAGTAATTATAAACAGCACCGGCGAACTCCCTCAACCTCCAGCACGCTAACATTCTCTGCTCGAGACGACGACGATGGCATGGTAATTAAAGCAATTAAAGCTCGAATGCACTGTTTGCATTTCGCCCAGAAAAAGTGACACCAGAAAGTAATATACAAGTAGCTCATTTTTTAGCTGCCATTCTACTGGTTTATAATTACTTTTACATTTTATTATATTGGGATATATAGTCATTCGACTGTCATTAAATAACCTGAATCACTTTACTGTGGTCAAGATGATTCCGGCCTTTAAAAGTCTGTTCCAGTAGTTAGTAATTACCTTGAGGGTTTAGTGTCACCTCAGCCGATATAAATATTAATACCTTATGTGTACAAATATATTTGAAATATTTAATATTTAATTACGCCTCAGTTTGCTATATATATATGCATACATATATATATACACGTGTGTGTGTGTGTGTGTGTGTGTAGCCGCCCATCGGTACCTCTCGTGGTTCAGACTCAGCTATCTCAGTTCGCTCTCTTCACTCGGAGTCCAATATGTCCTTGCGCTCGACATTCTCCCTGCATGAAGAAGAGGAGGACACGGTGAGCACTCACACACTCTTTCACACAAACACACACACAGTTTGTGTTTGTCATGGTCATGTCCTTTGCTAATACAATAGTATGACACCTGGACTTGACAGTCCAGCTGAGTTTGACAGGAGATTTACACTGATGTTTTTTCTCATACACTTATTATTTGTTCCGTCTATTACACACACTGTTGCCAGCTTGGACTACCGCAGTTTTGAAGCTGACTGAAGAGATGGTGTAAATGTTCTTATTGGGGGATGGACTTTACACCACATGTTTAGATTCATAATTTAAATCTTTTTCATTTCAATTGCAATAGTTCACACAGATGCTCTGAATCTTTAATGGAGTGTTTAATGCGATTTATTTTTAAAAGACTTTATTTGTAAGCTTATTTTTAAGGTTATATTGTTAGAACTAATGATGTTCTTTCCATTTTTCTTATTAATTTCAACAAGAAGGTTAAAAATGTGGTGGGTTGTAAACTTATTAATGGTTTGTTTTATTTTGATTTAACATCCTGTATAAGTTTCAGATATTTAAATATAATATCATTCGTTCATTTTCTTACCTGCTTATTCCCTAATTCAGGGTCAAGGGGATTTGCTGGAATATATCCCATCGCACATAGAGTGAGAGGCAGGGACCGTGTGTGCCCTGTGATAGTCGCCAGTCCATCGCAGGGCACACATAGACAAACAACAGCTCACACTCACATTCACCTCTATGGGTAATTTAGAATCACCAAACAACCTAATGTACATGTTTTGAACTCTGGCAGGAAACCGGAGTACCTGGAGGAAGACCACGCAAGTGCGGGGAGAACATGCAAACTCCACACAGAAAAAACCTCGACCCTGGAAATATCTTTTAATTAACTATTATCGATGCAGATAGTGTTTGCAGATCATTGTACAGTAATCATTTCTTACAATGTTTACATGTTGTCTTTTGATGCGTGGTGGCATAGTGGTTAGCACGGGGCCTCACAACAAGAAGGTCCCGGGTTCAATGTGCGGGGTTTGCATGTTTTCTCTGGGTACTTCAGTTTCCTTCCACAGTCCAAAAACATGTACATTGGGTCAATTAATGATTCGAAATTGCCCATAGAATGTGTGTGTGTGGTTATTGGTCTGTGTGTGGCCCTGAGATGGACTGGAGGCCCCTGCCTCTCGCCCTACAGTATCTGCGCTTGAATAGACTCCAACAGACCCCTGTGACCGCTAATTAGAGAATAAGCGGGTAATGGATGAATGAATATTGTCTTTGATTCTTTTGCTGTTTCTTATAAATGTTGCCACACAAATGATGCACTTATAAACTTGGAATACACTCAGTAAAAATATTTAGATCACAAATAAGAAAAAAATGTGTTGATGATTTATTTATTCTGTTATTTTGCAGGATCCACAGGTTTTTGCCGAACAGCCTTCAGTTAAACTGTGCTGCCAGCTGTGCTGTAACGTTTTTAAAGACCCCGTCATCACTACATGCGGGGTGAGTCAAAGCAACCACTGTGGTAATCAGATTTATACAAAATTCCTGTGTTTAATACTTCATTTTGAAAGAGTAATTTTAATGAAGACTTGCGTTTTGTTTAGCATACCTTCTGCAGGCGATGTGCCTTAACCTCTGGTAAGTTTTTACATTTACACACAATTTAAATAGTTAATAACACCAGCAGTCATTCTGAACACTAGCTTATAATAATAAACTGTTTGATTGGGATGATTACATTGTGATCTATACCTCCTAATCGAAACTAGCTGCATTCATCTCATTTGTTTATAAATCTAAAGCAATAATAACATCCAAAAGTTTTATGCTTCAGACTTGTTCATTGGGAATGAATAAGCTTTAAGACACTGTTGGTTATTATGTAAATTGAACATGAAATCAGTACTCGGAACTTATGAACACAACACAACACCGGGGGTCTTTCTCCGGTTTTGTCCCAGATTCCAAAAACATGTACATTAGGTGTGTGTGTGGTTGTTTTTCTATGAGTGGCCCTAAGATTTGACAAGTGACCTGTCCAGGGTGTTTCCCTGCATCTCGCCCTATGTGAGCTGGGATAGACTCCAGCAGACCCCTGTGACTCCTATTAGCAAATTAGAAAATGAATGAAGGAATGAATAAACACAGTAGGTGTCTAAGTGGTGATTTGGCGCCCTCTGGTGATTTTTATTAAAATAAGCTGAAACAGCTGATACTACATCAATAATAGTATCACACCTTTGTCCATAGTTAATAATATTTTTGAATGAGGTGAAAATCGGACAAAAACTTGCATTCATGAGTAATTCATAATGTGTGTATGTTTTTAGAAAAATGTCCAGTGGATAACTCAAAGCTCACCGTTGTGGTGAACAACATAGCGGTGGCCGAGCAGATTGGTGAACTGTTTATCCACTGTAAATATGGTGTGCGTCCCACCGCTTCAGGGAAACCGGCTGCCTTTGAAGTGGATCCACTCGGCTGTCCGTTCACCATCAAACTCAGTACCAGAAAGTAAGAAAATATTCCTGCATTTTATGTGTGAAATACTTGAAGTGTATATCCATAAAGAACACTGCTTTAACAATGTAGTTCTAGTAATTTAATGAAAGCAATAAAAATTGTGTTGATAATGCAATCAGTTATGGCTGGTCCGATAAACTGTATCCTATCGTGGTAAACTTTGTCAATAACGATAGTAAATCTCTGGACATTTTAAAACCTGTTGACGTTTCACTGTCCTCCCTATAAGACACTGACAAACACACAATGGTGTGTTTGGTTGTATGTTCAGAGATCACGAGGTGAGCTGCGATTACCGGCCGGTGCGATGCCCCAATAACCCCAGTTGTCCTCCTCTGCTCACCATGAACCTGGAGGCTCATCTGAAGGAATGTGAACATATCAAATGTCCACATTCAAAATATGGGTGAGTGGAAATGTGTGTGTATAGTAAGATATGCATGCTTTTCGAACTCATTTCATTGAATGAATCGTATCATATCTTGGTTTTCTGTCTGTTTCTCAGTTGCACATTCATTGGGAATCAGGATACATATGAGACACATCTGGAAGCGTGCAAGTTTGAGGGGCTAAAAGAGTTTCTGCAGCAGACTGATGATCGCTTTCATGAGATGCAGGTAAACTGATGAGTGATTTTTTTTTTTTTAATTATTATTATTTATTTATTTATTTATTTATAGTGTGTTGTTGTTTAAATTCCTGTTTATACTCCATCTATTCCACTCATCTGTTGTATTTTGACTGTAGGTGACTCTGGCTCAGAAGGATCAGGATATTTCTTTCCTACGCTCCATGCTGGGCAAACTCTCTGAAAAACTCGATCAGCTTGAAAAAAACCTGGAGCTCAAATTTGGTACAAATGATAATAATAACAGCAATAAGTAATTAATTTATTATAACAAAAAACAGATATAATTCTGTCTGACTAACTGAAGTTGAACTTTCTGAATTTGAGCTGCTATTTTGATGTTATACAGATGTGCTGGATGAGAACCAAAGCAAACTAAGTGAAGATCTGATGGAATTTCGCCGTGACGCTTCCATGCTTAATGTAAGAAATAATATGTAAAAAATATTGATAGTGTGCATTCAAAGTCACGATCACTTGTTGGTTATAGCTTTAATACTAATGCATTCAATTGTTAGCAGTGAAGCCGATGTTTATATTTATACAATAGACTAAGTAATAAACTTTTGATATTTTTTTACAGGATGAGCTTTCACATATTAATGCCAGGCTTAACATGGGCATCCTCGGCTGTAAGTATTACCACTGTTTTTGTTTTAAACACAATAGGACAGGTTTATATTAGAGCCAGGAAGTTGGAGTTTAGTTATAGTAAGATGTCATCACATGTCTGAGCAGAAACACTAGCAATTTGTACACTGATCAATTATTTGATTATTAATCTGTAACAAGTGTAAAATCACTTGTAATTTCCTCTGTTTAAGCCTACGATCCTCAACAAATCTTCAAGTGTAAAGGCACATTCGTGGGTCATCAGGGTCCAGTATGGTGTTTGTGCGTTTACTCTACCGGTGACCTGCTGTTTAGCGGCTCATCAGACAAAACGATCAAGGTAACATCCCACTTTACACCCCAGCTATACATACCGTAGAGCAGTGCGATCATCAGAGGTTACAAGTGCTTCCATTTTCTACATCATGTCTTTTTTCCCTCCACAAGAAGTACCATTAGTTTCCAAAGATTAGCACTGATATCAAGACTATTCATAGTAAAAAAAAAAAAGTGTGTTCTGCTTTGAAGGTTTGGGACACCTGCACCACATACAAGTGCCAGAAAACATTAGAGGGCCACGATGGCATTGTATTAGCACTGTGTATTCAGGGGTGAGTATGTGATGCAAGCACATCCAGTACTGAATCTTTATCTTTAAAGTAGATATCACTGTAATATTCAAATACACAGTTACTGTTATTATTCTCTCACACTCTCTCTCTCTCTCTCTCTCTCTCTCTCTCTCTCTCTCTCTCTCTCTCTCATGCAGGAATAAGCTGTACAGTGGCTCAGCAGATTGCACCATCATTGTACGTCAGGCACATGTTGTGGAATATTAAGTTTACTCTTATAGCTCTAATTTGTTTACCTTTCCATGTACATTTCTGTTTCTCTCTCTTTTCATCTCACCAATGCAGGTTTGGGACATTCAGAATTTGCAGAAAGTAAACACAATCCGTGCACATGATAATCCGGTGTGCACGCTCGTGTCCTCACACAACATGCTCTTCAGCGGCTCACTCAAAGCGATTAAGGTAACCAGCACTGAAAACACTACCAACCCGAATCGAACCCGGGACCTTCTTGTTGTGAGGCACCATGCTAACCACTATGCCACTGCACCGCTCCTGTCAATACATTGTGCATTTTCAATATAAATATATGTGTGTGTGCGTGTCTGTCTGTCTGCACAATATGACAGTGTTTGTTGTTTAATACACATACATCATGGGTTATTCGTTTGTGTGGGTGTTCAGGTGTGGGACATTGTGGGCACTGAACTGAAGTTAAAAAAAGAGCTGACTGGTCTGAATCACTGGGTTCGAGCTCTGGTCGCATCTCAGAATCACCTGTATAGCGGATCCTACCAAACCATCAAGGTAAAATAATAGAGTTACCAGCTAAAAACTCGCATGAGATGTTCACTGCTTTATTGTATTTGACACCCTTATTCATTTATTTCAATTATTATATATGGCATTCTTAAGTAATGAATTAAAGTTTATTAAAGCATGAACAAAGTTATATTTTGTAGTGACAGTACCTCAGTTTTTTTTTCTTGTGGTCTCCCCATCAGATTTGGGACATTCGATCTCTTGAGTGCGTCCATGTCCTCCAGACCTCTGGGGGTAGCGTTTACTCCATTGCAGTCACCAACCACCACATAGTTTGTGGTACATATGAGAATCTCATCCATGTGAGTCAGTTTCCAAATGCGCTAACAGCCCCCCCCCCCCCCCTTTTAAATCACATGTACACGTGTTTTCAGCGGGATGTTGGATTATGTTCTGTGTTCTCTCCAGGTGTGGGACATTGAGTCAAAAGAACAGGTTCGCACACTGACAGGACATGTAGGGACGGTTTACGCTCTGGCCGTCATTTCTACTCCAGACCAGACTAAAGTGTTCAGTGCCTCCTACGATCGCTCGCTTAGGGTAAATACCAGGCGGTTTCAGTAGAACTCTGAGCATTTCAAGTGTTTGGTCTAGTTTCTATGTGTGATGGTTGTGTTAATTGTCCAGGTGTGGAGTATGGACAACATGATCTGTACACAGACTCTGCTGCGTCATCAAGGCAGTGTCACTGCACTGGCTGTCTCTAGAGGGCGCCTGTTTTCTGGAGCGGTGGACAGCACTGTGAAGGTTCAACTGACTCTGTTTACACCATTACTGTTCATTCATTTAGAACTTCATTTAGTTTATGTGCTTCTTATACATATAAACATTTATTTTGTCTAATAAATTAGTAAAGTATGGAATAAATACACCATTTACAGATGGGTGGTGGTTTAATTCTTCTTTTTACATCTGCCTTTCATATCCGCATGCCTCATTTCTGTGCTTTTTTCTTCCTCCTCAGGTTTGGACCTGCTAAATGACCACCAGCATTTAAAACCACACTGTGGAACTTTAGTAACTTCCAGTGTTGTGTGTGTAAAACCATGAATGAATGATACGGACAGCAGCGTCAGCAGGAGCCACCTTCCCCTTCGTATCTATCCGTTTCCTTTGACATGGACATGGTTTATCTGAACTCCTCGGACCCTGACTGCGCCGACACTTTAAAGCGCTCTGAACAAGGCCGATGAGATGAAGTATCCGGTTCTGTATAAAGCTGTTTCACTCGGGTTTAACGTTGGTGGAACTGAACTACATGCCTGGATGTGATTAAAGACGCTTTTTCCACTCCGACACTCAGATCAGATCAGATCAGATCATCCAAAACCATTTTTTTTCACTTGCAGTCTAAACAGGTGCAGAAACAGAGCTCTGGTTTTGTATTTATTGAATTGCGATACGTAAAGTGCTCATGGCGCATGTTCGTGGTCATTAACCAACACAAAGAGAGGACATGTCTGAAACTATGGGTAGAAAACTCAGCATGGGTGAGCAAAGCAAGACCGGAAGAAGAGCAGGAGGACGGCCATCAGTGAGGTATTAGTCATATGATCAAGTCATAAATTGCTTATCAGTATCTACTGTTGCACTGGCAAATTTTAATCCAATCCTGAAAGCTTGCAAGTTGGAGGTACAAAAAAAACCCCCAGTTTATATGATGTGCCGAATATTTCTACCCTTTAAGCAGCTTTTTGACTAACGTTTGATATTGCAAACTAATTTTTTTGCTTTTTTTTTTTTTTTAAATTGTATATAGTTGATTTCCCAAATTAATTAACAGCACGCCATGACACGGGAAAATGAATGTTTTGTTAATGCATCATTCCCTCTTTTCATTAACCTCTTGAAAGAAGAAGAAGAGGAGGGTGAAGACAAGGAGGAAGAACGGTGTAATAACACTGTCTACCCGCTATTTCATTCACCAGACTTCCTGTGTACACGTTTGACTGATGTGAACCCTCGTTTGTGTGTGTGCGTGCGGGCGGGCGGTGTGTGGGTCCGTGCGTGTGTGTTACTGTTTGACAAGGTTGTGTGAGTGTAAGTCTCTGACTGTGTGTAGCAGTATTGAACCACTGGGACATTCAGGACGATTTCTACATCCTATCCAGAGTAAAACTGTATTACAGAGGATTACTGATCAGCAGAGTTGGTGTAAAGCTAAATACACACAACTGTCTCTGCAAACTGCACTGGTGTTTTAGTCAGTCACACGTCTACTCCAAACATATAGTGATAATTATACTCCGTTTTTCCACTTATTGTAGCTACGTCTCAGCCAATCAGAAGGCTCTGTAACCGGAGTAATAACATGCAGGTAAATGCATTGCCATCATTACTGTTAATTGCTTCCTTTTGTATCCTGGACCATGACCTCACAATATTGAATAAAATATTCTGATTAATGTGTGTTTTTGTCTGTTCTGGGCTGCTTAATCCTGAGAGTCAACAAATCCCATGAATCCCACAAAGACTTCGGAAGTTAATCCAGATTGTAGTCCTGTTTAACCAGAGCTGATTTCTTGCCAGCTGCAGTCTCTCAATGAGAGTCGTGTCTGGCCACAGTCTCTGTACCAATTCATCCATTCAATCAGTCATCTAACCTAATTCAGGGTCATGAAAGTGCTGGAGGCATCACAGGGCAACACATAGACAAACAACCACACACACACATTCCTTAATACGGGGTCTGCTGGAGTCGCATAGGGCGAGAGGCAGGGGTATACCCTGGACAGTTTGCCAGTCCATCGCAGGGCCACGCATAGACAACCACTCTCACACACACACACTCTTCTGCAGGCAATTTAGAATCAGCAATCAAGCTAATGTACATGTTTTTGGACTGTGGGAGGAAACCGGAAAACCCCAGACCTTCTATATAAAACCTCCAAGTTACTGATAAGAATAATATCGTAACAGATAATAAAGACCCTAAAGTCTGATATCAAGTGACTATTTGGAATTGCACCCTTAAGTTGATAAGTGCGCAAGGGAAGTGCGAACTTGAGACGGTATAAGGTCACTTCATTGAGAACATCATCATTGCAATGTCACCCAATGGCGTTGCCAGTAGAGGCGTTGTTCGAGCTGTTTCAGTTAAAAAAGATAATTACATACACCAAAAGAATTCAGATGAATTCCAGATGAATTCTGGGTAATGTGTTTATGTGAAGTCGGAAAGTGTGCATTAAAGGCGCAGGTAGGCAGGGTCGGCAGAACTGTTTTTTTGGCAGGTAAACCAATTGTAAACATCTGTAACGCATCTGCATCATGACGTGATATTTAAAAATATATTACTGTGTGTGTATGTGTAACAAGTGAGTGTATTTGGACAGGGCCACTGTGTCGGACGGGAAGAGTACATCATCTGGGAACTTCACACTTCTGATGTTTGCATTTGTTTACTACTGTGTGTGATTGTGATTTGACCCCATGACCCCAAATTAGGAATGAGCAGGTTAGAAGATGAATGAATAAATGAACGTTAAATGGATGTGGAAATTTTTCTGCCCCGTTCTTCTGCGCATATTAGTGAGAGGTTTTGTATGACGTTTGCATGTCCTCCCTATGCTTTCATGGGTTTATTCTAGGTACTCCGGTTTCCTCCCACAGTCCAAAAACATGTACATTAGGCTGATTGGGGACTTTTGCCCTATGTGCACTGTGTTCCAGCAAACCCTGTGACCCCGAATTAGAGAATAATGTTAGAAGATGAAGGAATGAATATAAAACATAATAGTGTCAATATAACACCACCTATCAGACAGCATGGCAAGTGGGAAGTTAGAAAATCCATAACCTACTTAATTAGACAAACATCATTTCAATAGGTAGACGGTTACAACAAATGCCTTCAGGTGTGTGTGTGTGTGTGTGTGTGTGTGTGTGTGTACGGGTTTATGCAGTCTGCTGGGGATATAACCGGGCGTCAGAGAATAAGTGTCAGAATCCATAATGCAGTAGAATAGGCGAGGAGTTTATTCAAGAAGTACAAAGTGGGCAAAGGCAGACAGTATCCAAATCACAACCCAAAGAGGAGTCTAAATCCAAAGGTCATAAATCCAAAACATCAATCAGTAGTCAAAGGGTAACAAACGCTCGGTACGGCCTAGAGCAACAATACTTCACAATCAGACTCCATCAGGCCACCTGCTTAAATAGGACGCCCATGCCCAATCAGCTTAACCAGGAAGTAAATCTCTAGTATTCGGGCGAGGGCGCCCACTGCAGGCGGTCCTCCGGAGTCACAGTCCTTACAGTACCCCCACCCCTAGGAACGCCTCCAGGCAGTCTTCGAGGGCGCCCCTGGGGCGAGGGGCCGGAAGCTCTGGGTGTTGGGTGTGAAAGTCTCGAATGAGCGCAGGGTCCAGGATATCTCGAGCCTTTACCCATGTTTGCTCCTCTGATCCGTAGCCCTCCCAATCCACCAGGTATTGCATCCCACTCCTCCGCTTCCTGGAGCTAAGGATTTCACGCACTGTGTAGGCTGTGCCGTCTTCCAGCTCGATGGGAGGTGCTGGCTTGGGCTCGCCGGACCCGCTTGGGGATACATAGGGCTTCAACAGAGAGACATGAAAAGTGGGGTTAATTCGCATGTGTGCAGGCAACTGCAATCTGTAAGTTACCTCATTTATTTGGCGGAGGACCTTGAAAGGGCCTACATATTTTGGGCTCAATTTTTGCTGGGTACTTTGAGTCTTAGGTGCCTTGTGGCTAACCAGATGCGCTGCCCAGTTTGGTTCATGGGGGCAGGACGGCGTCGCTTGTCGGCTTGTCGTTTCTGAGAAAGTATGGCTCGCTGAAGTCTCACATGTGCCCCCTCCCAGGTGCGTGCGCTGCGTTGGTACCAATCTTCTACCGACGGTACACTGGGTGGCTCCCCGGTCCATGGGAATAAGGGAGGCTGATAACCTAACACGCACTGGAAAGAGGTTTGTCCGGTCGATGAGTGCCTGAGAGAATTTTGCGCATATTCCGCCCAAGGTAAGAACTCACTCCACCGATGCTGGTCGCGTCTTGGCCTGTGAGCATACTGCACATGATTGCACGTAGTGTCTTGTTTCCTCTGTCGTATGCGGCCACCAGTAAGTGCCACTTAATAATTCAAGAATCCTATAGGCCCTGGGAGGCCCAGAACTGAGGGCCGTGTGAGCTCAAAGCAGCAGACGCTGGCGAAACTCTGGAGTAACAAAAACCTTACCAGGTGGTGTACCCCGAGGTGGGGATATGCGTTCATTGGCTTCCCTAATCTGCTCCAACAGGTCCCACAGCACTGGGGCCACCACCACGGTTGGGTCAAGGATACTCTTGGGGGTGTCGTCTCGATCGATCGGGTCATATCTGTGCGAAAGTGCGTCCGCCTTGCTGTTCTTTGTTCCAGGCCTGTAGGTTACAGTGAAAGAGAATCGCGTGAAAAAAAGCGCCCAGCGTGCTTGTCGAACATTCAATCAGTGTGCCCCCTTTATGTATTTTAGGTTTCGGTGATCAGTGAGTACAGTAAATGGGTGAACACATTCCTCCAAACAGTGACACCATTCCAGTAGGGCCTCCTTAACGGCCAACAACTCCTTGTTGCCTACATTGTAGTTTACCTCTGCCGGGGTGAGCTTGCGTCGAATGCTTTAGTGGTGGCACTCGTCCAGGTCAGCTTAGTAGGCTTTCCCTTGAGAAGGGCAGTTAACGGGGCGGCGGTGAGGCTGAAGTTCGGAATGAACCACCGGTAAAAATTTGCAAACCCTAAGAAACGCTGTAACTCCTTAACTGTGCGCGGAACGGGCCAACCTTGTACGGCCTGCACTCTACCTGGATCCATAGTGACCCCATTTGTATTGACTATGTAGCCCAGGCATTGCACCTCAGTAGTGTGGAAATCACATTTCTCAGCTTTCACAAACAGCTTATGGGCCAGCAGTCTTTGTAGTACTGTCCTGCCCTTTGTGCTGTTGCTCATCCTGTGAATATATCAGAATATCGTCAATGTAAGCAATTACACACATTTAGAAGATCACGTAGAATGTAACTGATAAAAGATAAAAGAAAAGTAAACGGCTGGGGCATTGCAAAGACCATACGGCATAACAAGGTATTCGGAGTGCCCTTTTGGGGTGACGAAAGCTGTATTCCATTCATCCCCTTTTCGAATTCTCACCAGATTGTAAGCATTGCGCAGGTCCAGTAAATCTCTAGTATTCGGGCTAGGGCGCCCTCTGCAGGTGGTCCTCTGGAGTCACAGTCCTTACTTGGGCCCTATACCTAAATACAAACCTAAACACAACTGTGGATTTAAATTGACGTCCACATTATTATAATTCAAACAGAATGAGTTTTTTTGAGAAAGTGAAAATGCAGAAAGGTTACAGGTCAGGGACAGAGGTTATAGTTATGGATAGGGGTTATGATTAGGGATAGGGGTTATGGTTAGGGATAGGGGTTATGGGTATGGATAGGGGTTATGATTAGGGATAGGGAACCTTTTTGACTCAGAGATTCATCTATTTGGAAATTTATTTCATTGAGAGCCATGTAATATATTTTTATACTGATTCAAAAGGGGGCGTTTACCTATTCACCCAGCAACTGCCAACGTAGGCTATTATCAACCAATTAAAATAATGGACATGGAACGGATTAACGGAGATCGGATCCATGTTGCAGGTAACACGTATTTATTGACTCCCAGACTGACCACAAAATGATACCAAAACACGGGCAAACTTAAACTGAATTACTGAGTTACTCAGGAGCAAAGGGACAAAACACTTCGTGATCGTTAATTATACTTAATGATTCTGGCGCATCGCCTTAAATAATGCGTCATCGCTCTGGCAACCAAATCCAGGACGACTACGCTAACCATTGGGAGGGGCTATGTCTGATTCCTCACAGGTCAACTGCTCCTGCAGCCAACTGCAGCCCTGAACAGGACAATGAGCGGTGGAAAATCAATGGACGGATTAAAACAAGTGAAATTTTATGTTTTATCAGAAAAGCCGAAACCTGCGAGCCAGATTCAATCATCAAAAGAGCCACACCTGGCTTGCAAGCCATAGGTTCCCGACCCCTGGGTTACAGGTAAGTGATAGAGGTTATGGTTAGGGATACTGATTGGGGATAGGGGTGAAGGATTAGGGATAGGGGTTACAGATTAGGGATAGTGGTTTGAGATAGTGGCTACAGGTTATGGATAGGGGTTGCGGATATATCTAGGGGTTAAATGTTAGGGACAGGGGTTATAGGTTAGGGATATTGGTTAGGTATAGGGACTAGGGATAAGGATAGTGGTTAGGGATAAGGATAGGGGTTACAGGTTAGGGATATGATTTAGGGAAAAGGATATGGTTTAGAGATAAGGATAGGGGTTAAGGATTTAGGTTAGGGATATGGTTTAGCGATAAGGATAGGGGTTAGGGATGTAGGTTAGGGATATGGTTTAGGGATAAGGATAGGGGTTAGAGATAAGGACAGGGGTTAGGGTTATGGTTTAGGGATAAGGATATGGTTTAGGGATAAGGATAGGGGTTAGTGATTTAGGTTAGGGATATGGTTAAGGGATAAGGATAGGGGTTAAGGATTTAGGTTAGGGATATGGTTTAGGGATAAGGATAGGGGTTAGGGATATAGGTTAGGGATATGGTTTAGGGATAAGGATAGGGGTTAGGGAAATGGCTTAGGGATGATAGGGGTTAGAGATAGGGGTTAGGGATAAGGATAGTGGTTAGGGATTTAGGTTAGGGATATGGTTTAGGGATAAGGATACGGGTTAGAGATAGGGGTTAGGGATAAGTATAGTGGTCAGGGATATGGTTTATGGATAAGGATAGGGGTTAGGGATAAGGGTTAGGGATATGGGTAGGGGTTAGGGATATGGTTTAGGCATAAGGATAAGGGTTAGTGATTTAGGTTAGGGATATGGTTAAGGGATAAGGATAGGGGTTAAGGATTTAGGTTAGGGATATGGTTTAGGGATACGGATAGGGGTTTGGGGTATAGGTTAGGGATATGGTTTAGGGATAAGGATAGGGGTTAGGGATATGGCTTAGGGATAAGGATAGGGGTTAGAGATAGGGGTTAGGGATTTAGGTTAGGGATATGGTTTAGGGATAAGGATAGGGGTTAAATATAAGGATAGGGGTTAGGGATTTAGGTTAGGGATATGGTTTAGGGATAAGGATACGGGTTAGAGATAGGGGTTAGGGATAAGTATAGTGGTTAGGGATATGGTTTACGGATAAGGATAGGGGTTAGAGATA
>JAOTRA010000018.1:1588323-1603263 GCA_026260255.1 Pseudolaguvia tuberculata
GGGGTTAGGGATATGGTTTAGGGATAAGGATAGGGGTTAGGGATAAGGTTTAGGGATAAGGATAGGGGTTAGGGATAAGGTTTAGGGATAAGGATAGGGGTTAGGGATATGGTTTAGGGATAAGGATAGGGGTTAGGGATAAGGTTTAGGGATAAGGATAGGGGTTTGGGATATGGTTTAGGGATAAGGATAGGGGTTAGGGATAAGGTTTAGGGATAAGGATAGGGGTTTGGGATATGGTTTAGGGATAAGGATAGGGGTTAGGGATATGGTTTAGGGATAAGGTTTAGGGATAAGGATAGGGGTTAGGGATATGGTTTAGGGATAAGGATAGGGCTTAGGGATATGGTTTAGGGATAAGGATAGGGCTTAGGGATATGGTTTAGGGATAAGGATAGGGCTTAGGGATAGGTGTTACAATCTACAGTTTGTAAAGTAAAAAAACATTCCACCTCTAGGATAGCAAACTTGACGTGTTTGTTAAGGATTAAGGGTGTGTGTTGGTTGTTGGTATTGGTTGTTGGTGTTGATTGCTGGTTGTTGGTGTTGGGTGGTCTGGCAGCTGCTGAGGTCAGAAAAAAAACTGGCACAGGATTTTGCTTTGTGTGGAACATTTATTTATAGCAGGTGTTTTTTATGGTGCATCACTGCAAGCACACCACGTCTCCCAACCGCGATATGAACACAGCTCATTACAAACCAACAGCAGGAACATTAACACAATATACAGCCTGCACACACACACACACGCACGCACGCACGCACGCACACACACACACAGGGGAGCCGTGCAGGGAATCTCACGTTGTCTTCTTTTTTTTTTTAAATAAACATCTTTTGCCAAACAGTGAAAATAAAACATTTTCCAACCCATATACATATATATATATATATATATAGAATATTTTTTGCACATTAATATTTTTTTAGAATCTGGAAGATGAATTAAATGCAATAAAAATAAAAGCACAGGCATTTTAAAATGTTAATAAAGTTCTTAGCCATGGCGCTATTTACAAAGCGGAAAATCATGTGTCTGTACACGGTTTCTACACAATTACACTAAAAAAAGAACAGAAGTCCAACAAGGCACATACAATTAAAAAAAGGTAACATTACACACACGCTAGACATGTGGCGCTATTTCCTCTCTCGTACTGCGCCGACGAGCCTCATCACGCCAACCAATATAATTATTCATATTATTTACTGTTATAGGAACAACCTGACTGTGTTACACTCCATGTGCTGATTGGTGTTTAACTAAAGCCTAGGCCTTTGTGAGCAGACGCCATTTCAGACTTTTAGCCAGGACTAAACTGTAGCAAGTACCAAGTACTGAAGTTTCCACGGTAACAAGAGTGTGAAAATTAACATATGTAAATGATTACTGGCACATGCCTGCACAATGAAATACATAGATGTCTGTCCATATATATCTCCATCTTAAGTCCCTCGTTATTGCGCGCGCACACACACACGCACGCACGCACGCGCGCGCACACTTCGTTATAATAATTTTTTTCTGGAAAACATCTATAACAACATAATGCGCACTAAGTTATAATGAGATATTTATTTTAGAATAAAAATGTTTAATAGGTTCTCTTTCAGCTGGAGGACTGGTTATTATACTTGATGGTGTTTGTGCATTTGTGTGTGTGTGTGTGTGTGTGAGGTCACCGGTCGTGTTAAGGCACACGAATCAATAGGCAAAACAGGATGAGGTGGTGTGGAAGGGGCGGATGTTCGACACTGTGCCAACCACTGTGGCTCTCCTCAGCATGTTACCCATAATGCACTACATGTGCTTGGAAATGAACACTGAGAACGATTTGTAGCATTGCTCTGGAAATAGACCTCGTACCCGGATTCGGTATCTTTCCGCTGACTGTTAAGTAGCCCTGAATGAAGGCCATGACCGCGCAAAAGGTGTCTACAGTAGGAATGCTGGAGCGTTTGGGTCATAGTGAGGTTAAAGGTCACAGCGAAACGAGCCAAATGAAAACTACACATAGAGCATGATATTAACTGAAGTCGCTAACAAAAAAACCCACCAACACTATGTGTCATTTGAGAGTTTCTGATCATAACACTGCAGTTACAATTGAATAAAAAGAAACTAAAATACTTCTATAATTCTTTCTATAGAATTAGATGTATATATTTATATTATTGTACTGATTGATGCAGGTCTCTCACTGTGAGATTTGTTCTTTAGAGATTAAAAAGTTTCTCATGCTTACACAATGTACACATACCATAATAATTATTTCATATACACTAGCAGGTTGCCAGGCAGGCAGATATCCAGGTCCGTTCGCTCATTAATTGAAAGAATGAATGAAAGTCCTCTGTGTAAAAGCTGTGCACCAGAGGGAGATGGACAGAAAG
This sequence comes from Pseudolaguvia tuberculata, assembly GCA_026260255.1. NCBI lineage: Eukaryota > Metazoa > Chordata > Actinopteri > Siluriformes > Sisoridae > Pseudolaguvia > Pseudolaguvia tuberculata. Next base: position 1,590,718 of record JAOTRA010000018.1, read on the forward strand.
ACAGAGGATTGGAATGACTAGTAGGAAAAGAGGATGGTGGAGGTTGTAAGGAAGAGGGAAGGTGTTGTTCATTTGTGCCCTTTATTCTATTCTGCTCTTCTTGTGCTCTTCACTCCAGCATGGCGTCCAGCTGATCGGCCAGGTCGTCGAACATGCTGCCGATGTCATCCAGGATGCTCACTGTGCTCTTATTCTCAGTTGTCAAACTACACACACACACACACACACACACACACATACACACACACACACACACACGGTTGACAATACTTACATTTAACAGAAAGACATTTTTTATCAAAGTGAGCAGCTGAAGGTTTAGCACAGTGTTGGCCAATTTGGTAGTGTTGGGATTTGACCTGGGAATCTTTCCATCTATAGTTCATCACCTTGAACACTAAGGTACAACTTTCCCCAGGAAGAAACTCAGAGAACATTCTATCTACAAATGCCCTCTATATCTGAGGTGTCCAATCGCGGTCCTGGAGGTCTGGTGTCCTGCGGAGTTTAGCTTTAACCCTGATCAAACACACCATAACCAACTAATCAAGATCTTTCTAGGTTTAATTAAAACTTATAGGTTGTTGTGTTGAGGCGAGATAGAGCTAAATTCTACAGGACACCGGTTAAATTCCAGACTTCAGTTGTAATGAAGTTCAGAAAACATAATCCACTGACCTGCAAAACCCAGTTAAGTTGATCAGTTTGAACAATATTGCCAAACGCTTGTGGTCACCTGACCATCAGATTCATTTGTGGTTTTCTCCAATACCCCAATAATAAACATCTAATAAACCTTACAATAACAGCAGTGAGGTGTGGAGATGTTTAGTTGATTTGACACCTTAGCGTTGTTCTCGCTATGGGATGTGTGTTTGGTGGATGATATCTTACTCTTTACTTCGGTCCTCTTTGATTTTCTCCTCCACAGCCTGCAGTGCTGCAGCGAGTGATGCACTCGTCTCCTCAATCTTCAGATGTACCTCATTCACACTTGTCACGCTACTGACCTCCGACGATGGCAGAGCCCCACTTCCAGCATCCATAGACACCCCTCCGATGGAGGAGCGAGGTGGTTTAATGGGAGGAGTAATGGGGGTCTGTGGAGTTTGCGGACTTTGCGCTGGTGATGTTGGTGTTTTTGCCACATTGGGGGGCATGACAGGGGGTGTAGTAGTTGTTATGGTGACAGTCTGATTGGCAGGTGACACCAGTGAAGTCACAGCAACTTTCTGAATGATATTTTTATTAGGTTTGGGAGCTGTGGGTGGAGGAGTGGGTTTCGGAGAAACTGGTGGTGGAACTTTTTTTCCTTCAACTGCAGCACACAGACAGAAGAAATTTAAAGTCACAGTGCAGGAAATGAATGGTTAATACACAATGTTGCCTGTACCTCATATACAATAAATCAGCCAAACCAGGACAATCGTTCATTAGCTTTGTAATTCCAGGGTTAAAGCAGCAACCCTTAAACACCAGCCCCGGATTGGCTGATTTGATAGCTCTGTGGTAAGGAACATTCTGGGCATCCCTAAAAAACAACAGTTAGCTTATAGATTTATTAAAGGAGTGTAGAATGGATACAAACACACAAATTGAATTAGAACATCTAAAAACAATGAGGACCACTTAACAAAATGAAGTTCATATAATAGAACAAATGACCTAGTGTATCAATCTAAGACATAAGTAGTGTAAGACTTGTGGACATATGAGGAACTCAAAATGCTTTAGAAAAACAACAGACAATGAAATTTGACCACTGATGCTCCGAACATATCTACACATTGGATGGTCTCTGGTGCTCCAAACATATCTACACATTGGATGGTCTCTGGTGCTCCAAACATATCTACACATTGGATGGTCTTTGGTGCTCCAAACATATCTACACATTGGATGGTCTTTGGTGCTCCAAACATATCTACACATTGGATGGTCTTTGGTGCTCCAAACATATCTACACATTGGATGGTCGCTGGTGCTCCAAACATATCTACACATTGGATGGTCGCTGGTGCTCCAAACATATCTACACATTGGATGGTCGCTGGTGCTCCAATCATATCTACACATTTGATGGTCAATGGTGCGCCAAACAAGAGATGACCACTGGCGGCTTTAGCAAACGGGTAAATACCTAAAATTCCACTACCAGAGTTAAGTTCTGGTTTTTTTTGCAATCTGATGGCCTGCATTCAGTGGACAATAACAAAATAAAAAAAACTTCTCTGGTACTCTTTCAACAGGCCTAGAAAACATCAAAGAATAACAAGTCTATAAAATACTTTTGACAATATTATTGTTAAACATAACCTTTATGCCTTTCAACAACATGTCACATGCCCATCTAACACTCAACAAGAGGCTGACTGGAGACTAAATACAGTCTATGCTACATGCCTCCCTAGATCCAATTTGCATACTATAGCAAAGGGTCTACTGATGATACAATCGCCCTTACCCTACACCTGGCTTTTTTTTTTTTTTTTAACAAATATGACATGTATTACTCCAGGACAGAGTTTGATGAACCCTGGTTCAAACGGTACTTTTCAACAAGCAGGGATCAGGTGGTTAGAACTGGGAGCAGGGTCTCCTGCTTACTGTATGACCACACACTGTTCCAACATCAACATCAAAGTTTCCAATGACAGAATGCTGGTAAACTAATCATTGACAACAATGAGATGGCCTAAAGCATAGGTGTAGAACTCTGGCCCGTGGGCCAAATTTGGCCTGAAGCGCAATTATATATGGCCCGCGAATCCATACCAAATTACTATTAGACCTGGCCCGCCAGTATTATATGACGCATGTACCGCTAATATTGCAAATCCCAGGATGCTCGATTGGTGTTTTGGCGCATCAATCATGACAGGGTCCAAATAACGCCCATAATAGCAACGTGCTACACCTCCCAAAATGGCAAAAAGAAAGGCAGAAAATCTGATGAAAAACAAAATCTGTTGCAACTTTGTTCCAATTTTGGCCCCACTGTGTATTTGAGTTTGACACCTGTGGCCTAAAGAGTACTGTTTACTCTGATCTCCTGGTGTCTACTCTTAACATCTAGAAGACCAAGGGAAACAGGAGAGAGAGCGAGAGAGCACACTCCCATTACTATTAACCAGACACCTGTCTGGTATACATCACTGAAGACCTCTGAAGCGAAGGCTACTATAACATTTCCAAATTATTTTACAGCTGTACTGTAGAGCGCATATTAACTGGTTGTATCACCAAGCACCGCGCCCATCTTTAGAATACTGCAAAGTGATACATGTCTGCCACATTTACATTAGGTAGTGTGTGTAAGAAAAATCCTGGTAGAATCATAAGACTCCAACTACATAAGCCACAAACTGCTGTTGCCCTGGCGTAGTTGGTAATATCCTATCCTGAATGAGCAGACTCAGGCACAAGCTTCCTTCACCAAACAGTCAGACTACCAAACACCCTGACATTTAAAGCAATCTGATTTGATTGAATTGAGGTATCAAGTTTGTGGAGTATATTAAACTAACATAAATTGTCCCTCTCATCAGATCCACTGATTTATATATCTCAGGATATTTATCACTTGACCTTCACAAAAATATTCTTTGCTTGGTCTATCAAAGTATTGGGTAACATAGTGGTCTCAAAATTGAAGATCTCTCTTCATTATAACTAAGATATATTATGGTCAGGTGTCAATTTGGTCAAATTGGTTCTGGAAATAGCATATGATGCCACATTCTTAATGCTCACTAAATAAGTAACTTAAGACCTCTACCAAAATTGCACCCCTGCCCCAGAAGCCAAATATAGACATTGTGTCTGTAGGCAAAGTAGATCAATGGAGCTACCCAAACCTTGTGGGGCAGCATGCATGAAATGAAGTCTAAGAAGGTAAAGAATCTGATTTCGTGTGTAAGAGGGTAAGGTACAGACTACATACAAATTAGCTTATATTAGACCTTAGATCTGCACACACAGTATATGGGTTGGTGGAAACTCACCAGAGGGCCATGCAAGTTTCCATTAGTTCCACTAGTTCACATTACTCAGATGGACTGAAAAATCCTACACCCTAACGCCTCATGGGAACAGCAATGCTTCTTCTCCTTTCAGCTGCTCCCGTTAGGGGTTGCCACAGCAGATCTCTCTTCTCCACACTACCCTGTCCTCTACATCTGCCTCTTTCACACCAACTAACTGCATATCTTCCTTCACCACATCCATAAACCTCTTCTTTGGTCTTCCTCTTTTCCTCCTGCCCGGCACCTCTATCCTCAGCATTCTTCTACCAATATACTGCATGTCCCTCATCTGCACATGTCCAAACCATCTCAATCTAGCATCTCTAACTTTGTCTCCAAAACATCCTACATGGGCCGTCTGCCTAATAAACTCATTTCTAATCTTGTCCATCCTCGTCACCCCCAATGAAAATCTCAGCATCTTCAACTCTGCCACCTCCAGCTCCGCCTCCTGTCTTTTTGACAACGCCACTTTCTCTAAACAGTACAACATTGCAGGTCTCACTACAGTTCTATAAACGTTCCCTTTCACTCTTACCGAAACTCGTCTATCAAAAATCACTCCTGCCACTCTTCTCCACCCGCTCCATCCAACTTGAACTCTTTTTCCACTTCTCTACTACACTCTCTATTACTTTGCACTGTTGGCCCCATGTACTTAAACTCTTCCACCTTCACTATAACTTCTCCCTGAAACCTCAACCCTCCTTTGCCTTGCCTCTCATTCACACTGTCTCACTCTTACTGACTTTCATTCCCCTTCTCTCCAGAGCATACCTCCACCTTTCCAGTTTCTTCTCAACCTGCTCCCTATTCTCACCACAAATCACAATATCATCTGCAAACATCATCGTCCATGGAGACTCCTGTCTGACTTCATCTGTCAACCTATCCATCACCACTGCAAACAAAAAAGGGCTCAGAGCCGATCCTTGCAATCCCACCTTCATCTTGAACCAGTTCGACATTCCTACCGCACACCTCAGTGCTGTCACACTGTCACGGTCCTCATACATGTGCTGCACCACCCTCAAATACTTCTCTGCTACACCTGACTTCCTCATACAATACCATAACTCCTCTCTCGGAACCCTGTCGTACACTTTCTGGAAACAGCAACGGTTGTGTGCAACAAATACATGCACAGGATAGGTTGGGTTTAGACCCAAGACAAACCGGTCCTAGGGGACACGCCAGACAAAGTTCAGTCCAATCTACCCCTTATGAATGTATTAAAAACAAGGCCAGTGAACTGGGGCCCCATTCTGGAGCCAGGCCTGTGGTTGGGGCTCGTGTGCGAGCACCTGGTGGCCAGGGCTTACCCCACTTCCACACCCTTACTTCCACACACAGTTTGGGCTCTGTAACACAGCTTCTTGAGAGAGGTTGGACTCTCCACTACTCTAGAGTTGTTGGAGGTCACCCCAGTGAACAAGAGGGTTGCTTCCCTGTACCTTTGGGTCAGGGTCGGTCTCTCACTGTTGTCTGTGCCTACGGGCCAAATGGCAGTGCAGAATACCTGGCCTTCTTGGGGTGCTGGAAAGTACTCTGACTGGGGACTATGTCGTTCTACTGGAAGACTTCAACGCTCACGTGGGCAATGACAGTCGGTGGAAGGAATGGCCCCCCGATCTGAACTCGAGTGGTTTTCTGTTGTTGGACTTTTGTGCTAGTTACAGTATGTCCATAACAAACACCATGTTTGAGCATAAGTATGTCCATCAGTCCCAGAATCAGTATGTCCAAAGACCCAGGACTCATTGGATGGGCTATGTCTCTCGGCTGGCATGGGAACACCTCGGTGTTCTCCTGGAAGAAAAGGAGGAAGTGTCTTGAGAGAGGGATCTCTGGGCATCCTTACTTGGACTGCTGCCCTCATGACGGATAAGCGGTCAGAAGACGGATGGATGGAGGTTGGGTTTAAGGGTTTAACATGACAGTTTTATGGTGTTAGAAAAGCAGGATTTTCTGAAATAAAACAGAAATTAAGATCTTAATCTGTAGTTTTTGAGCTTAAGAATAATCGGAACTGCTCACCACTGCTGTTTTTGAAGAAAAAATTACTGTTTATTATAAAGTTAGAGTTTAGAAAAGTACTTTACTGTTAAGTGTGAAGTAATGAAAGAATGTTACTATCTTGCAACTTATCAAAAGGTGACAGAAAAAGAGAGGATAAAACTAAAGAATGGGCTCAACGGCTGCAGTCTCCTTAATGGTATGCATTGGTGATGCTGGACGAGAATGTGTGGGTACTGTTTAAGAGGTCACAAATACCGGTAGGTTAATCTGTGTGCCTCAATCTTAATCTCCCGAATGACTAACTACTAACTAATCTCTGGTACTAGCCAAGACATACTTATTTCTTTCATATAGCATAGCTAGAAGGTCTCACATTAACATTTACAATCAAATATTTTTGTCATCCAGTAAAGATAAAATTCTCTTTATGCTTTTAATGTCATAAATGTGTGTTAGCGCAAGCCTTCAAGCCTGGCAATTGATTTATTTAATTCATTCTTTTGTACTATTTAGTTATAAGTTGCAGGCCAGATAAATGTGTTAATATCTGTGTAAGAACTAAATTTGGAGAAAAAAAAGCCAGGGTGAAAAAATCAGCATGCTTCACGCAATAAGAACAAAGATGGGAAAAACAAATCAAACCAAAACTTCTGATCCGACACAAAATAAAAAAAAAGGCTTGGAGCGTTTTCTTTTTTTAAGAGGAATACTCACATAATTGGGTAAAGACAGGGCAAGAGAAAGGGCCACACTGTGTAGTACCTGGGCTGCCAGGAGCTCCAGGAATGGTGCCTTTTTTGGTCACTGCATCTGGTGTGTCGTGTCTCTTCGTGTTATGGAGGACAGGTTTAGGAGACACTGGAGGTTTAGAAGTTTTTCCAGGTGCAGTTTGTCCATCCAGGTCTGATTTTTCTCTCCGAGGTGCATTCTCCACTGGCTTCTCTGCAGATCTGGGCTGTTCTGAAACAGTAACCTCGGAAATGGGACGTCTTTTAATAGTGCCAGTTCCATTCTGATAAACTGTCTCATTCTCAGACTCTTTTTCTTTGATTTTGGGCCTCCGTTTAACAGTGTTTGATTCTGTGAGATAAAATCTGGCTTCGTCTTGAGCTGGCTTGGAGCTCCAGGTCCTCTTTTTAGAGCTATCAATGTTTGAATCCTCTTGTTGTGGAAAGTGGATGGCACCTGTGCCGTCCTCACTTTGCGTTGGCTTTGTTTTAATGGTCGGGTTTCTGTCCTCAGCAGGCAGATTCTCATCAAGTGGTTTAGTCTGAATTTGCCTCTGTGCAGTAGCTAGGACTGGTACAAGCTCAGATTGTTGTGTTTTTTTCTTAGCAGCTGCTACAAGGTCTGTCACCGGGCCACTGATGGTCCTGCGGCGATTTACAACTTCTCCATCCAAACCTATTGCATCATAATGCCTACCTCCTGACTGAGAAATCTAAGGAGATAAAAAAAACAGTATAAAATGCAGTGGGTCAAACAGACAGGCAGCTTTTGCTTTTGCATTAACATTTACCGCATTTAGCATGAACGCTCTTGTCAAGAGTGACAACAGCGTTTTTTGTTTTTTTTTACTTTTTTACCGAAAGCAGTGATCCCAAATCCTTTTCTGCCAGGCCCCCCTTTTGCAGAATAAAATTGTTAGATTTAATTTTTTTCTGTATTAAATTAGCCAAATAATGTTTCACTATGTTACAGAATGTAACTATGTTACCAGTTCACTGGTGCTATGAAACTTGAGAGGTTTTTGCTTTTTCATTGAACATTAGTGGTACATGGGATGAGCAAATTCATAGACGGGATTTTATTGAGAAATATACTAAATCTAAAGATGAATTGCTAAAAAAAATCTACAGCCAAACTACCACAAGCTACTACTTCTAATGTCTAATAACTTTTTTTCTCATCACTCTTCCATAAAGAACAGATTTGTGGATTAAACGACCTACGATTCTCCCACATGATCTGTGGACCCCTGCAACTTCCCCAGAGTGACCATAGGCCTCCTGGCTGCTTCTCTGTCCAGTGCTCTCTCTGCTTAGTTTGTCAGTTTAGATGGCAAACATTTTCCTTGATAGACTCCTTGAGATGTCCAAAGCTTATGATATTCTTTAGACTTCTCCACAACCTGTCTGGTGAGTTCCTTGGACTTCATGATTCTGTTTGATTACTAGTGTCTCTAACAAACCACTGAGAACCTCACAGAACTGGTAAACTCAGATTTTTTGTTTAGGTACATTTGGGTGATTTCTGAAGGCAGTGGTATTAGGTATTAGGCTACAGGGGACTGAATATAAATACACATCCAACTGTTTAGTATGCTTAAAATTCTAGTGTGCGTCAATTATTTTCCTGCCAGAATTATGGGCTACTTTGTGTTGGTCTGTGACATAAAACCCACCTAAAGTACATGTACAGTGACAAATGTGAAAAAGTTATAAAAATTGTGAAAATGTGAGAAAGCTGTATAGGGCATGCTGGGCTGTAACATAAATAAAACACACAAAAAGTTGTAACTCTTTATATATGTTTGTCTCGACTGAACAGAATAGAATGTGTAGAATGAATAATTTCCTACCTGTAGATAATTTGCTGTAGATCTTTGCATGGCAAGTCCTTTGGCTCCTCCACCAATGGATGACATCTCCAACATAGCAGCGATACTTCTTACATTTCCCATACTGCCCATCTCTACAGCACCACAGCTGACAGTCTCCATAGTGACACTTGTTTCCACAGCACTGGCTCGTCTCTGTGGGTTGTAGTTGACGTCCAGAAGGTTTCCAGCACCTGCGTCTTTGGGTATGTCATTTAGGTTGGTATTGGAGCTTGAAATAGCCGAACTGGAACGTTTTGGTGGTGGAGGAGGAGGGCCTTTCTTTTTCTGCCTCAGTGCAATGGATTGGTTGCTTCGGTTTACATTTTTCTCGCTTTTAACATTTTTGTCATTATTTTTCTCACTTTGGTTGCGTACAGAGTTGCTCCGGTTGACACGGCGAGGCTGCATGGTAGTGTTTGCATTTGCCACGTCAGCCTCATTACGCTCCTGCTCGCCATCGACACGATTTAAGCTATGAGCACGCTTTTTCAATTCTTGCTCTTGTTTAGCGGATTCGTTGCCCTCTGGTGGCAGAAGAATTTGGGGCACGGATATAGATGGTGCAAAATTTGCTGTCACACCCCCTTGCACTTCCTCCTTCCTTCCTGATTCTGGATACGGTCTGTGTGTTGGAGACGACGGGGGTTTGTCCATTGGAGTTACGTTTTTTGGTGATGAAGGAGGTTTTGTTTTGGTTGGTGTCTGTGGAGGTGTGTATGGTGGACCTTGGGGGTAAGTTTGCCGAGGTTTCGGATGCACATTTCCTCTCTGTCCTTCCCCACTGTTCTGCCGAACCGTGCGTGCGTCCTTTTCATGTCCATCTGGGATCTCTGTGTTCTGCTCATTCTCCTGCAATACACTGAGTTTGGAAGAAATGCACTCGTGGGGAGGACACGACATGGATGTCTGCTCCTGAGGTTTTTTACGAGTCATGTTTCGCTTTTCTGAGCCTTTCTGGAGTTCAGCCAGCTTCTTAACAGCAAGCATGAGCTTTTTCTGATGGCCTAGACAATTAAACAATATATGTAGTAAACAGAAAAGCTTCACAGACACATGTATGAATACATATTTCTACATTTACCGAGTTTGATGATGCCAATTTCCTGTAGATCCTCCCACGTAATGTCTGTGATGAAGTCAATGTTTTCGTAGCCATTTTGGACCAATATTTGGTGATACTGACTGAGTCCAATCAAATTCAACCATTCACCAAGATTAGCCTGTGAAAATTAGGCAACACACACACACACAAACACACACACAGTTGCTTTTTTATGCAATAAATACAATACTGTTTCTTTTTTTAAATCATGTTCCTCCTGTCATTAAGGGAATGTTATAAATGTTTATAAGTCTATAAAATGTCTAATAATCTAATCTTGTCTTGTCAGAAATGACACTTACAGGTTTATGGTCAAACGTCCACTCGGTGACACTAAGCTTATTGATCTCTGACAGCATTTTCTTGCGGTGACCGGGTTTAGTCACACCTACCGCTGTCAAATCCTAAGAACAGAATCATACATCATCCACACACACCCATCACACATCGATACAGATAGCCATTCAACAACCTATAAAAGAAATGACTTTAAAATATAATTCAATCCAGTGTAGGGCGCATCGAATACCGTAGGTCTAAACCCAGACATGTAAGCCAAGAGCATCAGCAGCTCTGATGATTTTCTGTAAGATGAGATAAGAAACCAGAATTTTATTTCTATTTCTGGCATCCAGCAAATCACATTTTTCAATTGCTCATTTAACTGAGCAGTTATACGGGTTAAGGCCCTTGCTTATGGGATTTTAGAATCACCAAGCAACCTAATGTACATGTTTTTGGACTGGGGAAGGAAGCCGGAGTACCCAAAAGAAACCCTTGCAATCCCGGAGAGAACATGCAAACTCCACATGGAAAGACACTGTGCCTGAAAATCAAACCAGGGCCCTTCTTGTTGTTGGTAACCTCTATCTGCAGCATGGTGGTGTAGAGGTTAGCATATCCCTGTGTTTGTTTGAGACAGGGGTAGGCAATCTCAGTCCTGGATGGCTGGTGTCCTCTAACTTGCCAAAACACACTTACATCAAGTATGAAGTTTCAAGTATATTTAGCATGATGTTGATTAGTTGGTTCAGCTGTGTTTCATTCGGACTGTATACTCTGGGACCTTGATTGTCCATCCCTGGCAAGTTTAGTCTGGTTTACTCCTACAGTCCAAACACACATTTGTTCAGTTGATTAATGATTCTCAATTAGGAATGAGTGTGTGAGCAGTTATTTGTCTGTATGTGGCCCTGTGATAGACTGGTGACCTGTTTACACTCCAGCAGTTCCCGTGACCCTGATTAGGAATACGTGGCTACAGATGATTGGTAACAACTACTCTTATTTATGAATCAAGCTGTGTATAGCTACACTTTATAACAAACGTTGGTTAAATAGAAACTAAACAAATAAATACTTACACACATCTAAATTATTTCTCTTTTTGGACTAGATAATTTGTACAGTGCTGCTGCCTTACAGCTCTGAGACAGACGAGTGTGTAAGGATGTGTTGGTGTTCCATTCAAGGTACACTTCCACCCCATGCGTCATTACCCCAGGTCAGGATGTAGAGGTGTTTGTGCAACAGTAAAAACAACTGAAGTGTTTACAGAAGTGTGTGAATACTGTCAAGTTTTTGTGGAATGACAAAAGCTGATGCAATGAGCAAAAAGATGAATAAAAGTAAGATAAACGAATGACATACACTAGACTTTTAATGATTAGCGATTAAATATTCTTATATATTTTTAATTCCACAACCAAATCATCAGCAGTCACCTTCATTTCTGTATGATTCAGGAAATCCTTATTAAAAAGCCACAGGTTAAACCCAAAATCCAGCTGATATGATAAAAATTCATCTTTTTAATAATTAATGTAACATTGCAGACTTATAATTTATTAGTGGTGGAAAGAACAGTAAAATGTCTAGGTAACTAAGATTATTACTATTTAAGAAATAATTCACTTGAGTACATGTGGACAGATCATAACTATATACATAAACTGAACGTTTATTCATGCACACTGATTTGTTCTTAATTTATTATTGTTTACTGTAGATGCTTTTAATGATCTAGTTGTGTAACTGCTGCTAATTTGTGTTCATTGTACAACAAATATGTATTTAAAAAAGAAATACTCCGTTTTGGAATAATAAAATGACTCAGTATTTAACCTATAAAAGTTATATTATATAATTTCACCACAAACTTCACACCTTAAACTTTTTTACTTTTATTGAAAAAAAAGGATTAGTTAATAATTTAATAATTTAATAATAGGGGTGGTGTGGTGGCATAGTGGATAGCACGGTTGCCTCACAACAAGAAGGTCCCGTGTTCGATTCACAGGCCGGGGATCTTTCTGTGCGATTACCCATAGGAGTGAATGTGTGTGTGTGTGTGTGGTTGTTTGTCTATGTGTTGCCCTACATTGAACTGGAAACCTGTCGAGGGTGTACCCCTGCTTCTCGCCCTATGTGAGCTGGAATAGGCATTAGCAGATCCCCATGACACCGAATTAGGCAATAAGAAGAATGAATTTAATAATTTAGTTCATAATTAATTTATTTACTATTAATAAAAAAAAAAGTATCTTAAGAAAAACTACCAAAGTTTTATTATATATAGAAACAAACAAGAAAATCCACTTTAGTAATAAAATTTTGTAAAATATAATAACATTTGTAATTACCAGTTACTTTCCACCACTTTAACTTAATTGTATATAATATTGTATTTTGCACTTTTTCTGAAATTAATTATACAATATGCAGTAGTATTTATTTACCCTTTTTAATTTTATATGGTTAACCTTAATTAATATAATGAATTATATTTTATTTAATAT
>JAOTRA010000018.1:1608636-1618791 GCA_026260255.1 Pseudolaguvia tuberculata
TCAACATTCTTCTACCAATATACTGTATGTCCCTCCTCTGCACATGTCCAAACCATCTCAACCTAGCCTCCCTCACCTTGTTTCCAAAACATCTTACATGCGCTGTCCCTCTAATGAACTCATTTCTTATCCTTGCTGCGGTTCCACTGATACAATATTAGTAGGATAGTATAGTCCTACTATCAAATAGTAGGATTTGATATTGAAAAAATTTGATATTGTATGCTGCAGTTCCACTGATACAATATCAAATCCTTTCAATATCAAATCCTACTTAACTTTTTAGTCAAATTACTAATTTGCATTTTTGACATTATTTCTAACACATCTGCTTACTTGAAAATGTTCATATAGATAAATGTATCTATATACACATCTGTTTACCTGTATACCTGAATATTTATCTTTATACACATCTGTTTACCCGAACATTTATCTATACACACATCTGTTTACCTGTATACCTGTAAATTTATCTATATACACACATCTGTTTACCTGAACATTTATCTATTTACACATCTGTTTACCTGCACATTTATCTATATACACATCTGTTTACCTGTATACCTGAATATTTTTCTTTACACACATCTGTTTACCCGAACATTTATCTATATACACATCTGTTTACCTGTATACCTGAACATTTACCTTTATACACATCTGTTTACCTGAACATTTATCTTATGCACATCTGTTTAACTGAACATTTATCTATATACACATCTGTTTACCTCCATACCTCTACATTTATCTTTATACACATCTGTATATCTGTTTACCTGAATATTTATCTTCATACATATCTGTATACCTGTTTACCTGAACATTTATTTATATACATACATTTATTGTCTCTTTGAACATTATTAAATAGCAAAATGACAATCGAACTGGAAGATCATATGCGCTTGTGATTCAATATAGTGTATGTCTGTTTGCCAACTAAAACCATCAGTCCTCCTCTCTGCCAGTCTATCCAACTAATCTAATAATCTACAGCTCTATTCACCTTTATTAGTATTATTAGGTGAATCCACAGATCGAGATTGTTCCAGCAGATGTTCTTTTGCTTTCGCTGACTGGGAGAGAACTGTGGCGAGAAGCTGTAGCATGGAAAACACACACACACACACACACACACACACACACACACACACACACACACACACACACACACACATCAAAAACAGATAAATGTTAATTTTTCACAGTAATATCACAGCCGTACAACGACAGGGATCGGTTGATCCTGAAACAAACCGCAGCAGTTATACAGGTTTAAGACTGTATACACAGTTCATACATATACCTGTCTCACTGCCATTCTGTCTGTCTCACCTTAACTCCCTCTGCCTGAGCATGGAGGATGTGTGTGTTGCTCTGTCCGCTGCCTGATGAGCGAGTGCTACTTGCACTGCTCACACTGCTGCGGTCCCCACCTAGCGCATGCACACACACACACACACACTTATTTAAATGAACCCTATAAAAAACAGACGGTTGATGCACTGCTGGTACAACATGAGTACAGACACTCAGACACACATACACACGATAATGAAAATGCAAGGTAAAGTGGTGATAAACCATGAAGATGCAAACAGATTTTATGAAATTTTGCACATCATACATACACACACACACACACACACGCCGAGAGCCAGCTATCTGAATGAACCTTATGTAAATACCCATTTAGAAATTTCTAAACAAGATAATGGGATTTTTTTTCTAATATACATAACAGCAAGCAGAGCCGACTCAATCCTAATCCCGTCTCCCGTAAACATCTGTGATGGAAACGCTGCAGTTCAGACTAATGACTAATGGGACGTCTTGCAAGTAAAAAAAGGATGATAAGTGGGATGTTGTGATTTCCAGTCATGCATTTAGTTTAGCTCAGCAAAAATGGGGAGCAATTGGAGTCAGTGAGGTGTTTGGTAATGTTAATGGTGAATGATGGATGGTGAAAAAACAGTGGCTTTGGAAAGGATTTAGAACCTTTTCAGTTATTATACACTTTGTAAAAGATAAACATTAACACAAGTTCCATATTTTGGCCATTAATCTATATTTGGAGATTACTAAACAAAGCCATAAACATTGGACATTCGATAACTTGGGTGGAAATTAAAGTGGTTAAAACATTGCTGATTTATCAGTTGCTTAAAGTTCTTGGACGCAATTCTGTTATAGATACAGAACATTAGTGACAATCACACACACTCCACCATTACCTAGATGAGGATGGAGTTCCAGACATGAGTCTGATTCCTCTCAAAGTTTTTTTCCTTTTAGCCTGTCAAGACTATCAAACAGTGGTATAAGGAGGAGCTCCACCCACTCACATCATTCATTCATCTTCTTACCCGCTTATTCCCGAATCCGGGGTCACGGGGGTCTGCACCTATCTTAGCACACATAGGGCGAGAGGTGGAGGTACCCTGGACGGGTCGTCAGTCCATCTCAGGGCAACACATAGACAAACAACCATTCACACACTCATTCACTCCAATGGACAATTTACAATCACCAATCCACCTAATTTGCATGTTTTTGGACTGTGGGAGGAAACCGGAGCACCCGGAGGAAACCCACGCAAGCGCGGGGAGAATATGCAAACTCCTCACAGAAAGATCCCGGCCCGGGATTCAAACCCGGGACCTTGTGAGGCGACTGTGCTATCCACTACGCCGGCCTACTCACATCATCAGTTTCCAATTTAGACCTAAAAGTTTTGGGGCCAGTTTAGAGACAGCATCTGGCAACGAACCAAAAATAAGCACAGCCTGGTTCCTTATTTGTCACCATATCCAAAAATGCTACTAGTTTTTCTGGTCTTAATTGATCCAACTTATTTTTGTCTTTCCATGTTGAAGCCTATTTGTTCCTGGCTGGTCACACTTGTTGAAGTGGTTTTATACACATTCAGAGATCTTCGAGTCTTTTTCTCCCATTATATATGAATGGAGTTTGCTTCAGACTGTCTGGTGACATCAAGAGTAGCAAACCCAAAGGATATGGCCAAGGAATTTAGCCAAGACCTATAAATACTCTACTTGATACTCTGTGATCTTTATAAATACATTAACCATAATGGATTATTAGGCAAATTAATGGCCAAAATGTAAACTGGAATGAAGTGAAAGCAATTAAACTCTTTCCAAACATACTGTATTACCCTGGTGCTAATGTGAGCGTGTGATTTCGATATCTAAATGTATAATGAAGTATTTGCACTTGGTATATAAAGGAACTAACAGTTTAGAGATTTTATGTCCTGTTCTACTGTAAATATCTGTAAGTCTAAAAAACTAATTGTATTATGCTGGGGTTGAACTCTGATAAGCAAGGAAGAGGTTTATGCCGTAAAATATTTACGACAAGTACTTACGACAAATTCACATTTAAGCATTTGAACAATTGTTCTGAGTGGACGGATACTTTCCTAAGTGTGATACTTTTTGTATTGAGTTTAGATGCAGTTTTTCATTGCTAAAATAGTGGTTCTGTATTTTACACATCTGTGAGTGCAGTAGGCATGTACCGATACTTCCGCCTGAACATGTAAAATATTGTTACATGTCTTATTAATAAGCACATTTGCACTTACGTTTACATTTCTAGTATTAGGCAGATCCAGACCGATTTATATGGGGGTTAAGGGCCCCGGTCAGAGACCCAGCATTGGCGGCTTGCTGGTGCTGAGGAATGAACTTACGATTTCTTATAAAGAGCTTGTGCGCAGTCATGAATAAAACACATTGGCTGTTGACAGCGTACTAATTCTGCGTCCTTGTTAAAAATAGATATTGGTGCAGAAATTCGGCACATGCCTAGTGCATGATGGATGTGGATGCTCCAGGAACGCCAAGGAGTCTCGGAGGTCAAGCAGGACGAGAAAGAAAGGAATGAGCAAGTGGAGGATTGGAAGAAAAGGAGGAAGAGGAGCGAGTGTGAAGGTCCTGCTGTTACCTGCTGCAGGTTTGCGCAGGACCCAGATTTCCTCAGTGCTGCCCCCCTGTGGCCCTCCGGAGGAATCTGAACCCCGGGAACCTTCAACACAGAGAGCAGCGTTATAAACGCTCCGCGTGGCGCACTTCCTCAGCGGCGCCGAGGACAGTAACGCTAAAGTCATGGCAACGATAGAACTTTTAATGCACTTTCTATGAGCTGGCATCTCTTTTCTTCCTTTATCTCTTTCACACACTTACATCCTTCAAAGTGCACATTTATATACATACATTAAGACATAAATATATCAATAACATATATATCTGTGCGTATACATATATAAATGCCACAAGGAACAAACACACACACAGTTAATACATATATAATATATACAAAAATATAATTATATATGTGGAAAAGTTAGAAACATGAACAACTGCAGTGCATCACAAGGTCCTCTGGGAATTAGTAGAAAAATGACAGTGTTACAGATTGAAACACAGTGCTGACCAACAGTCTGAGTGTCTGTTACACTTATTAATCCTCAGCCGCTGTGTGTGTGTGTGTGCGTGTGTGTTCTCAACAAATAAACACCGAATGCGGGTGACGATATTGCACAAACGATATGATGTAACCGAGGTTTTTGCAAGTGCAACACAGCAAAACATGCGACGTGGTGGAAGAAATGAGCCGTAATCAGGCTTTGAAAAGTGGAAAGCTTCTGTTTGGGAGCTATTTAAAAAGAATTCCGTTTTTAAATAGTCCCGGTTGCAGTGCTCTGGAGGTCATGCATGAAACTGCAGCCAGTTTCAATGAAGCTCTTTGTGTAGATGTTATCTTTATATAAAGAAAAATAAGCCCAAACATATAATACTTTCTAAAAATGGACGATAAAAATTGCCAGTAGCGATCCTGATTATTTTCATGTTAATGTAAGTGATACGCAGAATCAATTATTCCTTTCACATTCATTTCGCACACATTACTGACCACAATTTAAAACTATCAATACTGTCAGTTTACTTCCTTTACAAGAAAATCAATCATATTTAAACAACTTTGGCGTTAAAAAAAAATCACTGGATACTATATTATTAAACTGATTCCCGATAATAATAAAAAAGGCTTAAATATCAGGAGGGACGATATCCGTAAAACTGATTGTCTGCGACCTGTAATGCTTTTTTCAATAATAAATACCATGTATATGAGCATCTCTCATTAGTGCTACTCAGACTGCCAGACTCGACTGTAATTACCTGGAAAAGAGACTTTTATTAGCTTGTTAGTGAAGATAAGAGAAAAGTTAATGTGTGCATTAGTGAGTACAGGCCACTTTTAATCCATGTCCAGCTCATCTAACGTTCTTTCACAGTTGAATAGCAGAACATTCAGCACTGCTTAAACCCATTGGCCGGATGTAACTGACAATGCCATCTATCTTAATAACCTGTATGAAAATGGGGGACGTCACCACATCACCAGGAGTCACACAAACACACTCATTATTTTGATCATTTCTGTTCTAACCCAAATGAGGAAGGGTTCCCTGTTAACCCATTTATTCCCTAATTGGGGTCACAGGGGTCTGTTGGAGCACATTCCAGATCACAGAGAACAAAAGGCAGGGTTACACCCTGGACAGTAATAGAAGTACACCTTGGAACAGTAATAGTAGTAAACGCCAGGCAGTAATAGTAGTACACCTTGGACAGTAATAGTAGTACACCATGGGCAGTAATAGTAGTAAACGCCAGGCAGTAATAGTAGTACACCCTGGACAGTAATAGTAATACACCTTGGACAGTAATAGTAGTACACCATGGGCAGTAATAGTAGTACACCATGGGCAGTAGTAGCAGTACACCATGGACAGTAGTAGCAGTACACCATGGACAGTAGTAGTAGTAGTACACCATGGACAGTAGTAGTAGTACACCATAGACAGTAGTATTAGTAGTACACCATAGACAGTAGTAGCAGTACACCATGTACAGTAGTAGTACACCATGGACAGTAATACTAGTGCTCCCTGGACAGTAATAGTAGTACACCATGGACAGTAATACTAGTACACCCTGGACAGTAATAGTAGTACACCGTGGACGGTAATAGTTGTATACCACGGGCAATAATAGTAGTACACCCCGGACAGTAATAGTAGTACACCATGGGCAGTAATAGTAGTACACCATGGGCAGTAATAGTAGTACACCCCTGGCAGTAATAGTAGTACACAATGGACAGTAATAATAGTACACAATGGACAGTAATAGCAGTAGTGGTTACCCCTGTTGCCCCACAACAAGAAGGTTCTGGGTTAAATTCCTGAGCAGGAACCTATATTGGGTTGATTGTTGATTCTAAATTGGTCATAATGTATGAATGGCCCTGTGATGGACCTGTTCAGGACATGGGATAGATGCCAGCAAATCTATGTGATCTTGAGATAGAAAATAAAAATCAGTTATCGAGTGAGACGTGGGATGCTGGGCAGGCATTATGGCTTTCAGTGTAGGTGTCACTGTGAGTAGAAATTAACGGGTGTCAGAAGCTGGCTTCTAACCCCAATTTTAGCTTGTAAAAAACAGGTTGTATTTTGAAACTCATTTGGGGGAAGCTTTGGGTCTAGGTACCACTTACAATATAGCGATAAACTTTATTCTTTCAAAGGAAACAAAGAAGTAGATTTTTAGTTTTTGTGTCAATGGCACATCATGTGTGTCCAGTGTGCTCATAGTGAGATCACTGTTGACTGGGAGAAAACCCTTTATCCAGTAAATCTATGTATTGGTCTTAGAATAGAACAAACCCCTCCAGTACATAGACAGGGGTCTGATACTCTATGCTTTCTTCCTCATTTCTTTAATTTCACCCTCTCTTCATTGAAATGTATTACAAGGATTATTTATAAATCTTACAGTTTCTCAATGTAAATGCAAATGATTATAAATAATTTATTATTTATTATTGTGGTTTGAACAGTGCAGCACAGACTGTGATTAGCTTTAACTAAAGACAGTGGACCATCAGCTAATATCTTCATCACGGTGAACACTAAACGGTGCGATTCTGCAAGAATGACTGAGTTTGGAGCGGAGGTGTCCAAAGGAGTGAATGTGTGTGTGAATGGTTGTTTGTCTATGTGTTGCACTGAGATGGACTGGCGAGTGTATGTGTGCTGGGATAAGCGCAGCAGACCCCCGTGACCCTGGATTAGGGAATAAGAAGAAGATGAATGAATGAATAAAGCTACTTTGAGGCAATAGCAATTTCTATAGCAAAAGTGCTATAGAAATAAAACTGAAATCGAATTGAATTGAATGTAAGCATAGTAAACATTCAGTCATTCATTCATTCATTCATTCATCTTCCTACCTCTTCAGTCCATCACAGGGCACACATAGACGAACTACCACACACACACACACACACACACACACACTCACTGCTTTGGGAATTTTTTGAATCACTAATGTACATGTTTTTGGACTGTGAGAGGAAACTGGACTACCAGGAGGAAACCCACCCAAGCGCAGGGCGACCGTGTTGTGAAGTGACCATGCTAACCACTACACCACCGCGCCGTCCAGCGTAGTAAACATAACGTATGTAAGACGGTAATGAAATATCGGATAAATCACTGGTGTTTTTGTTATAAACAGTTTCAGTGTGTGTTTGTTGTTGAGATGATTTTGTGCACTTTTGGACATAATCAAACATTTCTCATAGAATCTCACAGCGTTCGATTCGCAAGCTGGGTATCTTTCTGTGCCGAGTGCATGTACTTCCCGTGATTGTGTGGGTTTCCCCCGGGTACTCTGGTTTCCTACCACAGTCCAAAAATATGCAGATTAGGTCGATTGGTGATTCTAAATTATCCATAGTGAATGTGTGTTTGTGGTTGTTTGTTTATGTGTTGCGCTGAGATGGACTGGCTAGGGTGTACCCCCGCCTCTCGCCCTATATGCGCTGGGATAGTTGCCAAAATACCCCGGTGACCCCGAATTAGGGAATAAGCTAGCAAGAAGATGAATGAATGAATTGTTGTCATTGATTTTATATGCTGACATTGAGAAACTGTAAGATTTGTAAACAATAACGTATATAATAAATGAGAAGGATCCAGCTGGAACATTGAATATGGCTCCTCATCTAAAAATCTGGGCATCACTGGTGTACGCTATTCATTTGTTTAAATTCCAAATGAGCAACAGAACATTGAGTTCCATATCAAATATCTGTAAATAATTCCCATATAGAGTTCTTACAATAGATTCGCTTGCTACACAAGGGACAAATGCCTAAAGACACATTTTAATAGACAATAAGGGAACAAGTGGACCTTAATCAAGCTTCCAGTGTTTAATTGGTTAATTGGTCACCTTGATGCTTCTCGTAGTTTCTAGTATGACTAAAACCTAAATTTTTTTCCCAGGTTATAATTACCTCCACATAATCAAACAAGATTAGACAGGTTGAGACATTATAATGCTGTTTTAATTTTGCCCTTCATACGACACGACTCAGACTCTTTCACCTTGACTCAATTGGAAAATTGAATTGGTGGAATCGATGTGCAGTTGTAAAAGCACAGGATTACCACTGAAAACTAGTATCTATCAAGCAGAATCCAAACAGGGAATGTACCAAATCCAAGTCTGGTGCCTGGTACAATGCTTATCTTTACACTAGGAATGGAAACCCCAGTACAAAAAAAACCCTACAGAACCGATGCAAACTCTACACAGAGGACACAATCAGACTGAGACTGAAACCAAAAACCTTTAAATACTAACTGCTCAGCCTAATCAACTAAACACAGCACACCTGAGTAGAATGGAGAACGTCAGGGAAAGAACCAATGGCACGTCACAGTAGAGGGGGCTTGGCAAATCAGAAACAGAGTCTCTGCCCTCTGGTGGCATGAAGAGGTACTGCCACCCATATCTTTCTAAAGAATTTTACATTTTCGTTACATTTAAGTCTTTGCCTTGGGACAGATACTTTTTAATGACTTATTGTTAAAATGATAAGCTACAGTTTGTTTAAAATTAATATGGAGACAATATTTTAAGAATAAGTGCAGGTAACAATGCTGTTCCAACATGAAAAACCAGTACACCACAGTCAATGTTTCAAAGGGAAGCAGACACACATGCGATATAAACCAGTGTTAAAATATGGCCCATATGGTTAGTCTTTTACTAACGATCAGATGCAGGAGACAAGAATGAGACATATGAGAACACACACACTAATGCCAAGCATGACAGAGAAAGGAAACACAAACAAATAATAAACTAAGAAATTGCAAGATTGTTTCAGAAAACATAAAGGAATATTTCACTGCAATAAAAATATGTAGGAGGAGAATCAAAAGGAACATTCCTTCAGGCTTTAAGAAAGCAGAAATGGACTATTATTATTATTATTAATAATAATAATAATAATAATAATAATAATACAGTCAGGTACAAAACTCATCTACGACACTTTCATGTCTGCTTGGAGAGGAAGATTGATACACACAGCACAATAAGTTTACCTGAAAGAGAAATTTCCTAATTGAGTGTTACAGCAGGAGCATCACTTCGGTCGGACCTGAAATAGTTCCTGCATCAGCTGATCAGGATATACTAATTTAAATGCTTTATGCAGGTTATTGTGACTCTTCTGTCTTTGTTTTCTTTAATGTCTAAGTCACATACAGTGGCGGATAAATAACAGACAAAATAGGTCGACAGAATTTTGGACCTGACTGAAACAGTAATAATAATAATAATAATAATAATTGTGGAGAGTCAGTGTCCTGTACCTTTTTGGCTGATCGGCTCGGCTGAGCTGTTTAGTGAACTTTTATAGCCAAAGGAAGTGAAAAGCGGCTGATGGGACTGACACGATTCTCCGTTCACCATGACGACGGCGGGAGACACACACACACTCGCCGGTGCGATGGTGTGATACTGTTCAGTACAACTGACTAAACCAGCAAAAACATAAATAAATCAATCAATAATTAAATATGCTTAAAAAAATAAGGGAAAAATAAAACAAACTAAATATTAGCAAAGCTGAACCCTTCTGCTCTGTGATCAACACTGGTGAAAGCAAAGAGGAATTCACACACACACACACACACACACACACACACACACACACACACACACACACACACACACACACACACACACA
>JAOTRA010000018.1:1636310-1664969 GCA_026260255.1 Pseudolaguvia tuberculata
TTAGAGTAGAGTTTAGAGTAGAGTTTAGAGTAGTTTAGAGTAGTTTAGAGTAGAGTTTAGAGTAGAGTAGAGTTTAGTTTAGAGTAGAGTTTAGAGTAGAGTTTAGAGTAAAGAGTAGAGTAGAGTTTAGAGTAGTTTAGAGTAGTTTAGAGTAGAGTTTAGAGTAGAGTAGAGTTTAGAGTAGAGTTTAGAGTAGAGTTTAGAGTAGTTTAGAGTAGTTTAGAGTAGAGTTTAGAGTAGAGTAGAGTTTAGTTTAGAGTAGAGTTTAGAGTAGAGTTTAGAGTAAAGAGTAGAGTAGAGTTTAGAGTAGTTTAGAGTAAAGTTTAGAGTTTAGAGTAAAGTTTAGAGTAGAGTTTTTCTACAGACGACTCAAGATTTAGATCATACACAGCTTCAGTATCACTTTTCCTTTTATTTTAGGTTCGAGTACCACTTTATCTTTGGACTATAATAATAATAATAATAATAATAATAATAAATCTTACCTGCTTGTTCCCTAATTTGGGGTCACAGGGGTTTGCTGGAGCCTATACCACCCTGCACCGGGCAAGAGGCAAGGTGAACACACTGGACAGGTCGCCAGTCCATCTCAGGCCAACACACACTCACATGGGCAATTTAGAATCACCAATCAACTTAATGTACATGTTTTTGGATTGTGGGAGGAAACTGGAGTACCCGGAGGAAACTCACACAAGTGCAGGGAGAACATGCAAACTCTGCAAAGAAAGATCCCCGGTCCAGGAATCGAACCCAGGACCTTCTTATTGTGAGCTGACCGTTTGAACCACTACACTACCGCACTACCCCACATACCAATAATGATAATAATAACAATATTAATAATAGTCTGAGATGGACTGCCGACCCGTCCAGGGTGTACCCCTGCCTCTTGCCCAATGTATGCTGGGCTAGGCGCAGAAGGGAATAAGCGGGTAAGATGATGAATGAATGAATGAATGAATGAATGAATGAATGAATGAATAGTAGTAGTAATAATTACAGTAGTAATAATTACAGTAGTAATAATACAATAATAATAATATAGTTGATTTGTATTTTTTAAAGTTATTTTTTCTTGAATAAGGTTATAATAGATCAGAAATAGATCTTTTTGTAGTATAATAGTTTAAGAATGTTTACAGTTCAGTTCTGTCCCCCTCCACCTGCGTCATTTTAATCAAACCAGACCTCACAATGACGCAACAACACATCCGCGGTTCGAGTCGTTTCCGGAACAATGTTTCTCCTTTTTCAGAAAATAAAATAAACCCCTAGTTACCCTATTTGTGTAGAAAGTGTTAGACTTACCTGTGTGTTTCTGGTGTTTCTGTTGATTTGTCTCTATAGCTTCCGGAACACACCTGTTGCAGCTCACCTGCCTCTAACCCTGAGCCGAGCCTGCTTTACGCATGCGCACTTTCTTTTCATTCGCGACAATATAAACACGTTTAAACCAAACAATCTGCGCACACACAATAAACTTGCTCACAGTAACCAGCAGGGGGCAGTGTCTGGAATTACGAGACTCTTTTCCGGAAACCCAAACACTGATGATTCGGATTACGTAGAGCCCTGTTTATTTCCCTACCCGTATTAAGTTTTTGTGGGACGTATCTGTAGGACGCTGATTGGACAGGAATGACGTCGCTGACTTTACAATGTTGAGTGCTGAGTTGTTGATCTGAAGAAAAAAAGGCATTGGTTCAAGCCCCACCGTCGCCAAGTAGAAGACCTTGGTTCAAGTACGCCAATGTTGGGTCCTTGAGCTAGACCCTTAACCCTTCCTGCTCCAGGGGCGCTGTACAATAGCTGACGCGGCGCTCGGACCCCCAACTTACTAAGATGGGAAATGCGAAAATCAAGAATTTCCTTCATGGGATCAATAAAGTATATAAATAAATAAAAAAACGATTATTGAATTATTGAATATTAAGGCTACACAACTTCTATTTAGCCGACGGTTTATAAATATATTAACATTGCGATATTTTTGACTATTAATTTGTAATATTAACAATGAATTATATTGCCGTTTAAAGCGTATAAAAGCGATAGTGTTAAATGACCGTAAATGAATTATTTCACTTTATATTAAAGACAACACAAAGTGTTCCTTATATTTAATCCAATAATAAAAAACATACTATAAGCAGTAATCATTTATTTCTATCTATTTAATAATATACTCTAATTTCTTGACGGTATGTTAGAAGTATGCATAAACTTTATTATTTTATATTATTATTTTTATATTAATGATATTTAAAGGTATTTAATATTTAATTTAATTACTATAGTAAAACCCGGTTTGGAGGAGAAAACACTGAGAGAACACTAGGAAGTGGTCGGGCTTTTCTTAAAACGGGTGTGTAATGAAGAGAGTACGGTTTGAGAAGACGGACTTCCGGTTTCCAGTCAGCGGTGGGTGAACACAGCGATGGCCGCGGTTCCGGTTCAGTCGCTCCGGGTGTCGGAGATTAAAGAGCCGCTGGTGTTGTTTGAGCGCTACAGCACGGAGGAGATCCGCGCGGTGGAGCGGAAAGTCCGCGGGGAGATCGAGCAGAAGAAAGAGGAGTTACGGCAGATGGTCGGAGAGAGATACAGAGACCTAATCGAGGCTGCCGACACCATCGGGGAGATGCGGGGATGTTCGGAGAAACTCCTGCAGTCCATCCAGAACATGCAGAGCTACTGTCACTCCCTGAAACACTCCACACACACTCCCCCGAGCGGAAGAGCACAGGTACGGCCGGCAGAGGGCGCAAGAGCCCCGGCAAACTGCAGGGCTATTACTGTACAACGTACTACCATTGATCAGTTCTGTACAAATGTGTGTGTGTGTGTGTGTGTGTGTGTGTGTGTGTGTGTGTGTGTATATAAAAGGGTGACCAGCAGTCAGAGAAGTTCTACTCGATGGCGGCTCAGATTAAACTGCTGCTGGAGATGTCTGAGCGAATGTGGAGCGCACTGGAAGGAGCTCAGTACCTGCAGGCGACCCAGCTGCACCTCCTCTGTGCTCACCTGCACCGCCTGCTTCACCTGGACACGCCCACTGCCTCCTACAGCCCCGTCCTGAGCCGCTTCCCCATCCTTATCCAGCAGGTGGCGGCATCCGGACACTTCAGGTTAGATGGCCAGAGTCTCACCAGATCTTCTTTATCTCACTTGTCTGTCCATCCACTCAATCTCTCAACCGCTCTCTCACTCTTTCACCCACACCCTTACCCATTCCCTCATTCACACACTCTGAAGCATTTACTTTTTCACTTACCCACTTTCATTCATTTATTCATCTTACCCACTTATTCCCTAATTTAGGTCATGGCTGGAGCACCCTGGACAGGTCCATCTCAAGGCCACACATAGACAAACAACCATTCACACATTCATTCCTATGGACAATTTAGAATCACCAATCGACCTGATGTACATGTTTTTGGATTGTGAAGGGAAACTGGAGTACCTGGAGGAAACCCATGCAAGTGTGAGGAGAACATGCAAACTCCGCACAGAAAGATCTCCGGCCCTCACTTATTTTTCAATTACTTACCCACTCTCTCACCTGTCACCCAATGTTGTGGATATTTTATTCTGTTTGGTTACTATAGAAACTTTCATATATCAATCCTCATCTCATCACAGGTCAACAATCCTGTTGGACAGTAAGTCAGTGTTGCGGGGTCGAGCCGTATCGGATCAGGCTATCGCTGAAGCGCTGGTTTCATCCATGCTGCTAGAGGACAGCTCACCTCGCCAGACCCTTGCAGACTTCCTGCTGGCCAGAACAGCATCTCTACAGCAGCTTCTCAAACAGCCTCAGCACGGTACACACACACACACACACACACACACACACACAAATTGAAAAATAAATTAACTAAATGAGCAAAGGAGAGAGACAAGTAAGCAAAGTAGAGTAGAGGGGAGAGAGAGATTAAGAAAGGGGGAACAAGCAAGAGAGGGCAAGAAAGAAAAAAATGTGAGAGATTGAAAGAAAGAGAGATGTGTTTTTGGTGTCCTCTCACATAAGAGACATTTTTAGACAACATTTATTACTGTAACACTGCGTTTGGTTTCAGGATCCGGGATTAAAGCTCAGCTCTGCTCTCTGGTGGAGTTATTAGTTACTACACTTTATCAGGCCCACGCTGTGTTCTACCTGCCCCCAGAAGGCTGTGTGTCAGAACCTGGACTCGGCTACGGTTTACTCTTCACAACTCTGGAAAACGTCACATCTGGTAGGGAAAAATCTTAAACTGCATTTATACAAAGAGCTTTTAAGGTTGGGAATCCCATCTCTGGTTGCCATAGTGATGTGATAACTTGGTTATAGTATGTGTGGTCAACATACGATCTTATCACATGATCTGTTAAAGCAAAATCTTTTGTGAGGCGCATGCTGGAAATGTGTTGGGTTTTTTTCTTATCAGATGAAACTCCGTTGTCAATTTACCGTATTTTCGGAACTATAAGGCACACCGGATTATAAGGCGCTGTACCAATGAACGGGTATACTTTCATACCGGATAATGAGGTGTATTAAAAAGAGGTGGATTTTTTTTAAGAAGTGCAGCATACAGACTAAACCAGTTGGACTGAACAAGGACTAAGCTTGGAGAAAGAGAACCCTGAGCCCAGGGACCCTGGTGTCCATAAAGCAGTGGTTACGTTTAGCCGCATTCAACTGGTCGTACTAAAACATTTTGACAGATTTTTTAGCACCTTGTACCACATAAAATCAGTTTGAGATCAGTAACGAACACCGAAATTAATCTTTAAGGAGCACTGTCCATTTTTGATAAAATTAAAGTAATTTAAGTGTACCTTATAGTCCAGAAAATACGGTACTTTATTAATCTATTTAGAGACTTAATATTTCTACCCAGCTTTTTATTTTTTG
Source organism: Pseudolaguvia tuberculata (assembly GCA_026260255.1). Taxonomy (NCBI): domain Eukaryota; kingdom Metazoa; phylum Chordata; class Actinopteri; order Siluriformes; family Sisoridae; genus Pseudolaguvia; species Pseudolaguvia tuberculata. The sequence continues at coordinate 1,641,214 of JAOTRA010000018.1, forward strand.
TTTTAATGCAGTAGTATAAATACTGTAAGTGTGCAAATGTGTGTAATGGGTCTGTTTAGTGTGTGAAGTGTGTGTGTGTGTGATTCCTATCGAGTGTTGCATGATGATATTGTACATGATATCATTTGGTGTTGGAGGTAAGGACAAGAAGGTGCTGCATGGTGAGGTGAGTGCAGGAAGTTGGTTTAAGTATCTGCCGTCATCAGTGACTGATTTCCAGCCGACGCTCCGCACACTGGCTCAACCCATCCAGAGCGAACAGCTCCGGGACACCCTACAGCACTGGATCCACACGTGAGTTATTAACATAGTAATCTAAACACCAGTCAGCTAATGAAACCCATCCGGTCACTTCCAGGAAACTAATCAAACAGATGTGTCCTGAGGATTATCTTGCATCCCCTTTATGCCCATTCCTTTAAAAGCTTATTTTATTTTGTGGCCTGTTTTTGAAAGGAAGTACGTTCCAATAGATACTCTTATACTGTTTTTTTTTTTTTTTTTCTACCCAAGAAAGGGGGGGGGTTAAATTACATGAGATAAAAGATGGGTGGAACAATAGAGGGTGAATGAAAGCATCTGACGTGTATAATGAACTTCTGGCACTTCCACACTTTACTGTGTGTGTTAGGTGTAAAGAGGACATGCGGAGCGGCATAAGTAGTCTGCTTGTCTACATCAAGAGTATAAAGGGTTTGGCCTCTATCAGAGACGCAGTGTGTGACCTACTAAGCAGCGAATCCATCAGCCAGCACTGGAGCGGAGTGTGTGAGCGCCTTCTGGATAAACCGCTCGACCTGTGGCACGACCTGCTGCAGCCACTTTTTCTGCACAGACTGCAGGTAGAGGGTCACCCACGCAGTCAGACAGATAGAGTATATCCTCATGCACAAGAAGGCTAAACATTTGTGGACACCCGTCCAACACACGTCTTTTCTCATAGTTTTGGGATGAGCCTGAAGCCAACATTAGCGTCTGATCTCATTAATACAGTGATTAAATCCACACCGTCACAAATTAAGAAAATTTTAGGGATTATTTTAATAGTAGGGATAAAATTATATCTGGAATAGGATGTGCTCCAACAAAAATAAAAACTCTTGTCCTTTTAAGTGTAGGTGGGACACTCTATATGTCTTTAAAGTATTTTAGATCATTGCTAACAATTATAGCTTGTTTAATGTTCCTTGTGATTAATTCTCTCAAAAGACCAGGAGCCTAATGTATCTAAGCTACGTACCTTGCGTATGCCAGCTTCCATGCTCATTGTCGCATTTACGAACAGTGGAATTAGCATGAAAATGTGTGTTCCTCCACTTCGTATCTGCCATGTGCACATTTTTTCTTTTAGTCCGTTTGAGACAAAGTGAAGTTGTAAACATTGAACTACAAATTATTCTGCCGCATGTCTAGCAGGTATATCTGATCCCCGAACGATGCAGTTCACCAGCGCACTTTGCAGCAATAGCCAGTTTTCCTAATGGAAAAAAAAAAACTATTTTCCTAAATATAAAAAACTATCTGAAGAACGATTCGCATATGTGACTCAGGTAGCCTGGTGATGACCTTGGTCAACCCATGATTCATACATTGTTACCAACAGCAATGTTGGGATGATGCTACAATCTGACAGGCTGTGCAATGGAAAGCTTTTTGGCAAGTGATGAGTTGATTGTTCTATTTAAGTGTGTGTGTGTTTAATTAGAACTCCGCAGTTATCCACTAAATGCTTGGATGTTTCTCCTATAGTAGCACTTCCAATTCATTCATTCATTCATTCATGTTGTTACCTGATTAGTCCCTAATTCGGGGTCACGGGGGGGTATGCTCCTATCTCACCGTTCATAAGGCAAGAGGCAGGAGTATGCCCTGGACAGGTCACCAGTCCATCGCAGGGCCACATGTAGACAAACAACCACTCATACACACACACTCTTATGGGCAATTTAGAATCACCAATCAACCTTAAGTACATGTTTTTGGACTGTGGGAGGAAACCGGAGTACCCATAGGAAACCCATGCAAGCAAGGGGAGAACAAACTCTGCACAGAAAGATCTCCGAACTGCCAAACTGACTCGTTACTTATTGAACTTAATGCCTTCGGGGTGGAGACAGGGTGAAGTTTTGTACTTGTCTATGTGCACTTATTTTTTGGTTAATGGGGAAAATGACAGATTTTTAATCCGCAGTTAATAAACCAGAATTTTCTGTGCGTAGGTACAATTCCGGCTTTGGACATACGCTACGTTTTAGTATTAATTCTATGCAAGGCCCCTGTTTATTCCCTCAGTTAGGAATCCATTGGCTACCCTGTTAAATGGACACCGTTTGCTTTGTAATGTTGATCCGTTTCTGTGTGTGTGTGTGTGTGTGTGTGTGTGCAGGTGATCACTCAGGAGGGCACAGAGTCGATTTCCAGCAGTTGTAAACAGCTGTTATCCTCCACATTGCAAGAACTGGAGAGTGAGGCATCCAACCGCAGTTCACGCTTTGAAAGTGACGTGGCGACGTTTCTTTGGTGTGAGTCTCATTCGGACCTCCCGAGCAATGCTGCGTGGGTGAACGTGTCTCAGCGCAGCTCTCAACCTGAAAGCGGTCTGTCCATGAAAACACATGCTATCACACCACGTGTCCAGGGCTTTTGTGCCGCTCTGGACCTGAAACTTAAAGCCCAGCTTGAGGATCTGGGGCACTTTCTGCCCTCGGACGCTCCTGCATCATGTCCGAGTCGCTACACGGATGGCCCAGCAGTAGAGCAAGCGCTAAGCGAGCGCTGCACTGCATGTCTGACAGACATTATGAGCAGCATCCGCACCGAGATTGCAACTTCCGCAGAACGCATGAGTGCGGTCCTTTTCCTGGCCAGACTGTGTCAGTCTCTAGGAGAACTCTGCCCCAGCCTAAAACGGTGCATTCTGGGTCAGCAGGGAGAAAGCAGGAACACAGGAAGTCCTAGAGTCCAGAACAGGAAGTTGGGAAAAGCATGGATGAGTAAAAGTTTGGAGCTCAGCCCAGCTCAGGTAACATGGGCTCGAATAAAGGAGGAGCTGCTTGCATGCAGCATGGAGGCCTATCATATCTGGAGCACTGCTGTGTCTCAGGTAACACACAGATACACACACTTCAGAGTTCAATATTCTTAGATTTTTTTCTAACTAATAATTCAATTGTCTCACTCCGTGTGTGTCTGTGTCTGTGTGTGTGTGTGTGTGTCTGTGTGTGTCTGTGTGTGTGTGTGTGTGTGTGTGTGTGTGTGTGTGTCTACTAGAATTTATTAAAGCAATTTTCCAGTTCACTGCACAGCACAACAGCCGGCTCTGTCCTAATCACTGCCACAAACTGGGAGGAGCTGGAGATTCAGGAAGAGGCGGAGTCAGGCAACACAGTTGTCTCTAAAATCCATCTTCCAGTCCAGGTGAAGACTTTACTGATCGTTTTTGAGGAATTTTTGGTGATCAGCTTTACAAATTCCCGACACAGGAAGTTGCCCAATATCAGACCTTGTTGTTAATTGTGTGTGTGTGTGTGTGTGTGTGTGTGTGTGTAGCCCTCCTGGTACGTTCAGTCTGTGCTCTTTCATTTGTGCCTGGAGGTGAATAAGGTTGGAGGTCATGCCTTGCCGAGGATCACGCTGACTGAGCTGCTACGAGCCTGCCTGGATCAGGTGCTCACAGAATACGAGGCCTTCAATCGGAGCAAGGTAAGACCTTCTGTCTGACTTTCTCACTGTACCTGGATGTCTGTTCTTTTACTTTACTCACAATCCTTCTCTTTGCTCTTGTCCTGCATCATCCTCTTCTCTCTGTGGTGTAGGACGTCATGACCCCCGTCACCCAGAATCGTGGCTTGCAGCTGCTGTTTGATGTACGATACCTCGGCGCCGCTTTAACTGCTCGCCTCGAGGACACCAGGAGCTCCCGCTCGTACCTGCAGCCCAGGTATCCCGAATGTCACAGCATGGTTATTATTGTATAAGCAGTTGCTATTCTCTGTAGTATTCAGTGTTTTTGGACTATATTTCAGGATTCAGCAGATCTGTGACGCGCTGGAAAGCCACATCGATCCGTTTGACCTGGATGTCTTTACTCCTCATCTGAACAGCAACCTGAACCGGCTGACTCAGAGGACGTCTGTAAGCACATGTCTGTTTCAGGGAAGGGCTTTATTATTTACTTATAATAAGGGTGCGCAAAAAGGATAGTCAAAAGTCTGCAGTTTTTTCCAGCGGCAATGTTTCTCTCGCAGGTTTGGTGCTACCACTAGCTGAGGTCACTCGAGTGTGACACTTTCATCAACATTCTGCTTCAGAAATAAACATGTTCAAATTGAGACCAGAAAAACCTTCTTAACAGGATTTTTCAAATCAGATGCAAATTTTACTTCTCATACACAATGCACAGTACAACATCTTTGCGTATCCCACCTCTGAAGGTTAGGGTCATAGTGCAGAGTCAGCAATGTTGCAGCGCCCCTGGAGCAATAAAGGGTAAGTTTCTTTCACAAGGACCAGACAGTAATTAACTTGCTGAGGTTGGGTTTGAGTCCAGGTCCTTCTGGTCTTCCAATCAACCACTTGCGCATTAACAATTTTTTTTCTTGAAAGGAACCTGACTCATGAGGGAACTTAACTCTGGGTTCTGGGTTCAGTTTATAGCTAACATTTTTGCTATTATAACCATTCTCATCATTTGTAGGTGTTTTTGGGTCTTCTAACTGGTGCGGAGAAGCAGTTCACTCCCCGGAGCAATAATCTGAGCTCACAGGAACCATACAACATTCTTCCACTGGCCAGCAATCAGATCCGGTAGATCAGATCTCCTAACCCTCACTCTTCTTTATTATTGGTGATATTTGAAGAGGAGTTTTTGAACTGTTGATCTTTTTTGAATACTGGCAGGTTCGGTCTGCTTCCACTGAGCATGAGCAATTCCAGGAAAACAAAATCATCACCTAGAGCGTCAGATATCAGCAGACCACCTGTAAGTGTATATCATGAGTGTATATGACTCAGGATAGATAATAGTTTCGCCGTCTGTTATATTAAATTTGTTTGCTTTACACTTTCAGTCGTATGTTACGATGTTCTAGCGAGAGAGAGAGAGACGGATTTCCAGATCTCAAAGTATGATGTAACATTAATGTGTGAGGTTGCTGTGAGTGTGTGTCTGCTTTGCATGTCTGTAGGTTTAGCTGTATAGCCATCAGCCTCATTATTTGTTAGACACAGAAATGTGTGTTTGTGTTTTGACTACGTGATTTTAGACATATTTTCATTGAGTGTAGTTCCTATAATATATTCCTTTAAAGGGGGCGGTGCCATGGTGTGGTTAGCACGGTCACCTCACTAACAAGCGGTCCTGGGTTTGATTCCCGGGCCGGGGATCTATCTATGCTGAGTTTGCATGTTCTCCCTGTGATTGTGTGAGTTTTCTCCGGGTACTTCGGTTTCCTCCCACAGTCCAAAACCTTGCAGATTAGTTTGATTGGTGATTGTAAATTGTCCATAGGAGTGAATGTGTGTGGGAGTGGTTGTTTGTCTTTGTGGCCCTGTGATGGACTGGCAAACTGTCCAGGGTGTGCCTTAACAATTTTTTTTCTTGAAAGGAACATGACTCATGAGGGAACTTAACTCTGGGTTCTGGGTTCAGTTTATAGCTAACATTTTTGCTATTATAACCATTCTCATCATTTGTACACCTCTTGCCATGTACGTGTGTGCGCGCATCTTTGACGTGATTACAACTACAGTGTGACCTGGGAATCATGATTGTGCAGTTTGACCAGTACAATCATTGTGCAGTGTACACAAGGTTTATCTCTGATCATGTAAGTTCAGAACAGCTTCAGCATCATGGCTGGCAGGTTTCCGGGTGAATCATCAATTCGTTATATTTTCTCCTATTCGTTCATTCATCTCATTCTTCTTCTTTTCAGACTACTCCTTCATCCAATCCCCTTCCGGAAGACACCTTTCGTCCCGGGAGCCTCTTCAGGCAGTTAGTCGATCAGGAAGAAGAACCTGTTGGCCCCTCCCTTTTTAAGTTAGGATGGCTTTCTGGCATGGCTAAATAATTTCTTCCTGGATGAAGTGTAACGCTTTTAATGTATTTTTCACATTAACATTCTGTAGAAATTATAATGTAAACATATAAATACTGTTTGGGATGAAAATGTGTGGTTGTGTTTTTGTACTTGAGAAAGTGTGGAAGGGGGAGGAGGGTGGATGCATAAATCACTCATATGAACTAATAGACATGATCTGTCCAAAAATAAAATTAATTTATTCTTACCCGCTTATTCCCTAATTTGGGGTAGCAATGGCCTACCCCAGCACACATTGGGCAAGAGGCAGGTTGCCAGGCCACACAACGACAAACAAGCACACACACACATTCACTCTATGGGCAATTTAGGATCATCAATCAACCTAATGTACATGTACAATGTTTTGAACTGTGGGAGGAAACCAGAGTACATGAAGGAAACCCACACAAGCACAGGGAGAACATACAGACTGCACAGAAAGAGGATCTGCACCGAGTCACGGAGTAAGTCTAATTTAATTATTTACTAATTTAATGTCACTCTGGGTTGGTTGAAAAGTAAATTAGCTCAGATCATTTATTCATTAATCTTCTTACCTGCTTCTTACTCCCTAATTCAGGGTCACAGGGGTTTGCTGGAGCCATGGGTTCACCCTGAATAGATTGCCAGTCTATTGCAGGGCACATACAGACTAACAACCACTTACACTCACTCCTATGGGCAATTTAGAATCACTAATTAAACTAATGTATATGCACAGAAAGATCCCGGGCCCAGGAATCAAACCCGGGACTTTCTTGTTGTGAACACCACACAGAATCTGTCTCCACCTTTCGATGTTAGCTAACAGCTGCTAGGTTATATTTCTGGAATATTGTGTGTAGTCGCATATAATGTTTATCAATCGGAATCTGGCTGCTAGCTAGTTTAATGTTCAACACAATTTTATGGTAACTATATGTGGTTTTAATATCGGAGAACAGATGAGGTGGAGCTGCAGCCACCGACCATTTATACTTACAGATCAACAGTTTAAAGGGTTTGAATGTTTTGTTAACATGGTCACCTCGTCACATGGGTGTGGTTTCATATTAATAACCTGATGAGGTACAGAGGTTTCAAGACACGGAGAGACCGAAAATAAGATTCTAGTTCTTTTTTTCCATTCGCTTACTCTCAGGCCACGTTCCCGAACCCGAGCCCAACCAGTGTCAGCCAAAGAACACTCAAAAAGCACAATGCACAACAGCCACATTTGCCGCCACTGTTGATCATGAATAAGGACAAAATGAAGAAAAAAACACAGTTGTGTGTGCAATGTTAAGATGCAAGAATTAATTCATCTTAGATTTTATGTGTGCAGTTCTGCAATGGACTGGCAACCTGTCCTGGGTGTATCGCTGCCCCCATGATCCTGAATTAGGGAATAAGTGGGTTAGAATTATTTGTACTTCCTCTAAATATTTTAAATACAATTTGACAAATTACAGATTAGTAGAAATCTAAAGATTAGCCGACAGTTGAAAATGAGATTTTACATCAGATATCTTTTTGAATGTTGGAATAAGATCAGTTAATCCCAATCACTTGCGATCTAATTTACTGGCCATCAGTTTCTTAATGTCTACCGGTCCAGCTGCAGCAGCTGCTTTGGCTTTTTCCTCCTGTTCCTGTTGCCACAGGATGATTGGGTCAATGCTGGGCTTGCGATTTCTAGCATTTTGCTGAAGCTGAGCATCACTGCAGAAGGAGGAGAAAAAATACTCAACAGAATGAGTCTTAATGAGCAATAATAATGTGTTACATCACAGATTGATCTTTATGAACCGGATTATTGGTGCAGCTCAGTGGTGTTTTTCTTGTTAATATTAACAACAAAAGTATAGCTAAGCAAAATCCCAGTTCATGCAGTCTCAGTCTCAGAGATCCATATCCATATCAGAGATTCACATCAATCATGCAATGGCTTAATATATAGTGCAGGTCCTGGAGGGCAACCCTAATCAAACACCACTAAACAAACCCTACTGTGCACTGACCCTCCAGAAACATCTGTTGATCATTGGTCTAATGTATACAGGTGCTGCTCATATAATTAGAATATCTTCAAAAAGTTTATTTATTTCATTAATTCCATTTAAGGAGTCATTCATTCATCTTCTTACCAGCTTATTCCCTAGTTCGGGGTCATGGGGGTTTGCTGGAGCCTATTCTAGTACACATACGGTGAGAGGCAGCCTGGATGGGTCGCCAGGGCCACACATAGACGAACAACCAGTCACACACACACACACACACCTATGAGCAATTTAGAATCACCAATCAACCTAATCTGCATGTTTTTAGACTGGGAGGAAACCAGAGTACCCAGAGGAAACCCATGGAAGCGCGGGGAAAACAAAACTCCTCACAGAAGGATTAACACGCCGCCCATTTAAGAAGTGAAACTTGTGTAATGTTGACATTCATTCCACACACACACACACACACACACACACACACACACACACACACACACACACACAGATATTAAGCATTTATTTCGTTCAATTTTGATGATTATAGGTGAACTAATGAAAACCCCAAATTCAGTATCTCAGAAATTTTGAATATCACTTAAGATCAATACAAAGAAGGGATTTTTTTTTTTTAGAAATATCAGCCAACTGAAAAGTATAAACATGGGCACCCAATACATGTGCGGCACCTGTTTCGTGAATTACTGCAGCAATATGGCATGGCTCAGGTGTTGCTTAGAACCCAGGTTGCTGTGATAGTAACCTTAAGCTCTTCTATATTGTTGGGTCTGGGATCTTCCTCTTCACAATACCCATAGATTTTCTGTGGGTTTAAGGTCAGGCGAGATTGCTGGCCAATTAAGAACAGGGATACCATGGTCCTTAATCCAGTTACTGATAGCTTTGGCACTGTGTGTAGGTGCCATTCCTGATGGAAAATAAAATCTGCATCTCCATACAACTGGTCAGCAGCAGGAAGCATGACGTGCTTTAAAGCGTGTTGGATTCTGTAGCTCTCCTCTCTTCCTCCTGACTCTGGGATCCTGATTTCCAAAGGAAATGCAAAATTTACTTCCATTAGAAAACATAACTTTGGGCCATTCAGCAGTCCTTTTTGTCTTTAGTCTAGGCGAGACGTTTCTGACGCTGTCTGTTGTTCAAGAGTGGCTTGACAAAATGAATGCGATAGCTGAAACCCATTTCTTGCATACGTTTGTGCGTAGTGGTTATTGAAGCACTGACTCCAGCTGCGATTCACTCTTTGGGATCTATCATATTTTTGAATGGCTTTTGTTTCACATTTCTCTCCAGGGTGCGGTTATCCCTATTGCTTATACACTTTTTTCTACCACATCTTTTCATTCTCCTCACCTCTCTATTAATGTGCTTGGACACAAAGCTCTGTGAACAGCCTGCATCTTTTGCAATGACATTTTGTGTCTTGTCCTCCTTTGTGTCTTGTCAATGGTGTCAATACTGAACCTTTTTACAATATTCTAATTTTATGAGATACTGAATTTGGGTTATTAAAAGAAATAAACACTTGAAATAATATCTGTGTGTGTGTGTGTGTGTGTGTGTGTGTGTGTGTGTGTGTGTAATGAATGTATACATAAGTTTCACTTCTTAAATGGAATTAGTGAAATAAATCAATATTTTGCAGATATTCCAATTATATGATTATACATCACCTGTACAGTACATAGCATTCAAAATTGTGGAATGAATGTCACCCTGATTGGATTTTACCACTTAAAGATACACACGTGGCCTCTTGGTCCACTTGGAAATAAAGTTTTTGTGACACTCCGCACATGGAAAAAGTGTTTGCAACTTTAATAATCCATTGTTGAAACGTAAAGAAACGCTAATGTAACATTTAGACTTTTACAATTCTATTTTAAAAAGTCCACACTAATTTAAAAAATCTGTCCTCTGCTTTATCTGAAAACACAGCCAATATTTTTTCTCTATTAAACCCATGAATTATTTTCCTTGTTTCTCCTAATCTGGATACACTCACCTGAAGTCATGCAACGCGGGTGAAAACGCATTTTTCTGAATCTCCTTGTAAACTGGTGACTTCAGATAGCGATAAAATGTGTCCTAGAAAAACAGAGCAGTTAGTGAGATTTACTGAACGCCACCTAAAGTTTGCTTTAAATGCTTTACATTTCAATTTTAATAAGTGTTTAATTATATCTACCAATAAATTGCGATGTAAATTCAAATCAGTTCCATACCTTCTTCATTAGCATAAAGATGTGTGTCTGAGCTGCATCCAGGACATAGCGATGTGGATGTTCTAAACCCTTTACTGTCAAGCCCATCGTCCGACCGTCAATGTTAATCCAACGTGGAGCTCCAGGAGCTAGAAAAGTCCTGCATAGACAGTACCACCCGAAGTGGTGGCTTAGGGGTTAAAGTGTTGGACTAATACTAGAAAGACAGAGCTTCGATTCCCCGTGCTACCAAGTGACCACTGTGGGCCCCTGAGCAAGGCCCTTAACCCCCAATCGCTCAGTTGTAAGTTGTATATGAGAATCTGTCAAATGCTGCAATTGTAATTGTAGTACAACATTCCTGTAATAATGCTGATGTCTATTAATCAGTTTGTCTGTCTATAAATCCATCTGCCTGCCCTTATCACAAACACACATACATTATCTGTCTATCCATTCATCTAGCTGTCTGTCTGTCCACCCACTCATCCGTCTGTCTGCCCACCCTTCCGTCAGAAAGATAACATGTTTTGTTATGTTTTGTTGTTTGTATGCAGTACTTGTGCATTGCTTTTGCCTATATGATTGAGTGTGTGATTGTGTGTAGTTGTCGTCTGTGTGGCCCTGCAACGGACTGGTGACTTGTGCAGTATGTACCTGCCTCCATATGTACGTTGGGATAGTCTCCAGCAGACCCCCGTGAACCCGACTTAGGGAATAAACGAGTAAGAAGTAAGAAGAAGTACTGATACAGTACTTGGTAGATACTTGTATCCAGTGTGACTTACATTTGATCTCTTTTGCACAATTAAGCAATTGTTGGAGGTGGGAATCGAACCCCAGTCTTTCTGATATCAGCCCAACACCTTAACCACTAAGCCACCACTTCCCAATGCTGCCAAAAGTTTATTATTCTTATGTGTAATTCATCAGACAATAGAGAATAAAATATGAAGCTGAACATCAAATGAAAACATCAAATTAAAACTCCACTTCTGTGAATTATATATTTACAGATAAAGAAATAGATTTTACTTAAAAATGCTTTCGGCTTTTTCAGACATGGATGCTGCAGCTCCCCACTTCATCTCCTCAGCAGCCTCCCAGAATGCCAAATTCTCACCTACAAATAATCAGCAATCAATTATCTTTAAGCTTAGATACAGAAACCACAAACATCAGCCGGAGTTCCTACACACCGCTGAATTCCTTCTTCAGGAAGAGTCTGAAGTCGGCACGGCCGCGTGGATCGCTGAGTAACTCGTAAAAGCTGAAGGACCAACGTTCAACTCTAGACTTTGTTGGGATGTCAACGCTGTGGGACAAAAATCACATGTCAAAATCGTACAAATCACTTGTTATTTACTAACAATAAACAAGACTGAACCCAATTACCAATTACACCTGTGTACCACTTTTATTCACAAATATCTTTTGTTTAGTCTAATATAAAAACATCAGACATGTTTCACCTCCGTCCAAAAATAATTCACAAACTTTTAGGTGAATGATTATGACTTCAAACTCAAACATTTATAAACCATCACTTTGTTTAAATCTTTACTATAAATAGTATTTGTTTGTCACTAGAATCAAATATGGAAAAAATAAAAGAATTATTAAGCCTCAGATATGAAAATGCGCCTATCCCAGCACACATAGGGCGAGAGGCAGGGATACACCCTGGACGGGTCGCCAGTCCATCTCAGGGCAACACATAGACAAACAACCATTCACAAACAACCATTCTCACACACATTCACTCCTATGGATAATTTACAATTACCAATCCACCTAATCTGCATGTTTATGGACTGTGGGAGGAAACCGGAGTACCCGGAGGAAACCCACGCAAGCGCAGGGAGAACATACAAACGCCGCACAGAAAGATCCCGGCCTGGATTCGAACCCGGGACCTTCTTGTTGTGAGGCGACCGTGCTAACCACTAGGCCACCGCGCCGCCCTAAAAGATATACAGTACCATTAAAATATACAATTATAACAGGTGTGCTTCTGTAAGCCAACCAATGCTACACCATGTGTGAAGTATTGTTTGTCTATGACTGTACTAAGCATGTTCTTTTGTTTGACCTGCCCGTTTCTGATTATTGGATTTATGCCTGTTTACCAGATTCTGATCATTGATATTTATGATATGAGATATTTGTCTGCTCCTTCCCTCTGTGTTCTGACTCCTCCTGCCTGATTATCGTTAATAAATGTCCTTTGTGTGTACTGCATCATGGGTCAAGCTAACAACCCCTCATTACAACAATAAAATGTATGTTATTTAAACATCACCAGCATCGCTAAAAATAACTAGTATACTACTTCCAACTAGTATACTAGTCCAACTACTTTTTTATACTGTTTATTTAAAATTAAATATTTTACATCTCCATTTTACATGGAAATCACAATAATCAAAATTAAAATCTTATTAATTTATTATTAAAAATCCAAATTCTAGTGAGTGCGGCACGGTGGTGATCTGTCGCCCTGAGATGGACTGGCGACCTGTTCAGGGTGTACTTCTGCCCTATGTGAGCCATGCGTGATAGGCACCAGCAGACACCTGTGACCCCGAATTAGGGAATAAGCAGGTAAGAAGATGAATTAATTAATTTATTATTATCATTATCATTAATGAATTCTAGTGATGCAGAATTCTAAACAGAATACAATGACCAGCAAATCTTCATGGAGCCATGTACTATTAAAGCACTACAAAGACAAAATATACAATGTTCAAACTGTGGTGGATAAACAGGTTAGGAGCTGACGGAATGAATGAATGAATGAATGAATGATTGAATGAATGAATGAATGAATGAATGAATGAACGAACTTGGATGCTTGCAACACATTCCATTGTCCAGAATTGGGACAGAGGCAACAAAAATCTGACACCTGGGACCCTTGTCTTCTTCACGATGAAGAATGGAGGATGGTCCTCCAGTTGTGAACAATGTTTCTCAGCGTTCAATAGCATGGATCCCTCAGGCAGCACAGCATTAAGACATTATTAGACCTAATTCTGCAAAGGATATTATCATGTAGGCTTAGGAACCGTTGGAAAAGCACTTTACACAGTCTGTGAGAACATCTGCAGGTGCAACTTAAAATGTTTGTTCCACTCACAGTGTTCACTCACAGCCCTACATCAACAACACTCAGAAACTACAGCACAAATGCACAATCACGCTACAGTAGGAAAAACTGACAAAGCTGAAAATAAATCCATCCCTACTTTGTTCAATCTGAATTTGGTTGAACAAGGATTTGCAGGTCATTGTATTCTGGTTTTATTGACATTTTACACACACACACACACACACACACACACACACACACACACACACACACACGCGCACGCACACAGGCACACACGCACACGCACACACACACACGCACACACACACACACACACACAAACACACACACACAGACACAGACACACAGACACACACACAGACACAGAATTCCTTGTACGTCCCTCTGGACAAGAGCGTAAATGAATTTGTATATAACTATTATAGAACTGTAACCTTTATTGTCTTTAAGCTTATTAACAGTAAATTGTTAAAAAAAATAAAAATAAAAAAAAATAAAGGGACAGAAGAGGGGGGGCAATACCCTAAACAGAAGTGTGATGGGGAATACTCACTTTCTCATGTTCAGATTCCAGTATGTGATGTCATCTGTCTGCCAGGGGTTGCTGGGAAGACATGGTCTGAGAAACGGATCGTGGTTTTGATATGTTGTCATGTGTTTCACAAGGCTGAATGAGTGGGGGAAAGAACGTTAGCAAAAATCCACCAGACAGTTTACAATGTCTGAACCGGCATGTTCGAGGCCATCAGTTCAAAATATAAAGCTGAAGCAGAACTGGACCCTGAAATATTACAAGGACTCTGAACGTACCAGTAAATCCACTAAGCACTGGCTGAATGTTGAATGACATGTTAAATGTCTGATGTAGTACATGTAGTAGAACATGTAGTAGAAAAGATAGTTAGAACTATGAACTTGGGTGGTAAGCTATTATAAAAATCATCACCAGTCCATCGCAGGGCCACACATAGATGAACAATCACACAAGAAAAATATTGCTTTTTTAACTTTATGTTGTATAGCACAGTTGTCTCACTACAAAAAGGGTTTGATTCCCTGGCCGGAATCATTCTGTGCAAAGTTTGCATGTTCTACCCAGGCTTGTGTGGCTTTTCTCCTGGTACACCGGTTTCCTCCCACAGTCCAAAAACATGTACATTAGGTTGATAGGAGTGAATGTATGTATGGCTTTGTGATGGACTGGCGATCTGTCCACGGTAAACCCCTGCCTCTTTCCATATATGCGCTGAGATAGACTCCAGCAAATCCCAGTGATCTGGAATTAGGGAATAAACGAGTAAGAAGATGAATGAATGAATGAATGAATGAATGAATGAACTTTATGTTGTCTGCCACTGATGCATCAGATTGAATTTTCTTTCTGAGACTAAATAAAATGCTTACAGTTGAAATGACTTACGCTCCCAGAGAAACAGAGGATTTAACCCTTGGTCTCATGATGACTTGTTGCAGGTATATGATCTGAAAGACAAGTGCAGTTAAAGAAGAAACCAAGCTATTATTTTATATACAAAGAAAACTGAAACAGCTTCACTTACATCATTTTGGCATTGGCAGACGCTCTAATCCAGACCGACTTACATACCATAATTTTTTGTGCAACTGAGCAATTGGGGATTAAGGGCCTTGCTCAGGGGCCCACAGTGGTTGCTTGCCAGAGCTGGGAATTGAACCCTAGTCTTTCTGGTATCAGACCAATGCTTTAACCAATAAGCCACCACTTCCCCTTATATAATAATAATAATAATAATAATAATAATAATAATAATAATATAACAAAGCTTCACTTACTATTCTTCTATAGTAGTCAAAGGTTTTTATCTAGAAAATAAAAAACAATTTAATGTATTATTAATATTTTTATTCCACAACAGCCTGTAAAAACACAAACACACTCTTCCAACCATTATAACCACCATAACAACGTCACACAGCTTTGAGTTGTTTGAGACTGATGCACAAGGAATACAGACTATAGTGTATTTCAGGTACCTATAGATGTTTTTTGGTTTAATGGTTGTGTAAGGGTGTACTGTGTGTGTTAAATACACAACTATAAACAAATACAGGATAAAGGATTTACTAAGGATGTACAAACGATTGTATTGAGTATGGAAGTTGTTTGTTTGTCTATTGTACAACCTAAAGATAGAAACTTCTTTGTGAAGAAAATGAACATATTTCCATTTCCCAGACGCATTACTCAGCATTATGTAGTATTACTCAGTATTACTCAACATTATTTAGTATTACTTAGCATTATTTAGTATTATTCAGTATTACTCAGCATTATGTAGTATTACTCAGCATTATTTAGTATTACTTAGCATTATTTAGTATTACTCAGTATTACTCAGCATTATGTAGTATTACTCAGCATTATTTGGTATTACTCAGCATTATTTAGAATTACTCAGCATTATTTAGTATTACTCAGCGTTACTCAGCATTATTTAGTAATACTCAGCATTACACAGTATTATTTAGCATTACGTAGTATTACATAGTATTAATCAGCATTACCCAGCATTATTTATTATTACTCAGTATTACTCAACATTATTTAGCATTACTCAGCATTATTTAGTATTACTCAGCATTACTCAGCATTATGTAGTATTACTCAGCATTATTTAGTATTACTCAGCATTAATTAGTATTACTCAGCATTAGTTTGTATTACTCAGCATTATTTAGTATTACTTAGCATTATTAAGTATTACTCAGTTTATTTAGTATTACTCAGCATTACTTAGTATTACTCAGCATTATTTAGTATTATTCAGCATTATTTTGTATTACTCAGCATTACTTAGCATTATTTAGTATTATTCAGCATTATTAAGTATTACTCAATATTACTCAGCATTATTTAGTATTACTCAGCATTACTCTGTATTATTTAGTATTACTCAGTATTATTCAGCATTATTTAGTATTACACAGCATTATTAAGTATTACTCAGTATTACTCAGCATTATTTAGAATTACTCAGCATTACTCAGTATTATTTAGTGTTACTCAGTATTATTTAGTATTACTCAGTATTATTTAGTATTACTTAGCATTATTTAGTATTACTCAGCAATACTTAGTATTACTCAGCATTATTACGTATTCCTCAGCATTATTTAGTATTACTCAGTATTACTTGGCATTACTCAACATTACTTAGTATTACTCAGCATTATTTAGTATTACTTAGCATTATTTAGTATTATTCACCATTACTTAGCATTATTTAGAATTACTCAGCATTACTTAGTATTGTTCAGCATTACTCAGCATTAGTATTAATCAGCATTACTAAGTATTACTCAGCATTACTCAACATTATTTAGTATTACTCAGTATTACTCAGCATTACTCAGTATTATTTAGCATTACTCATCATCACATAGTATTACTCAGCATTATTTAGTATTACTTGGCATTACTCAGTATTTAGTATTACTCAGCATTATTTAGTATTACTCAGCATTACTCAGTATTTAGTATTACTCAGCATTACTAAGTATTACTCAGCATTACTCAACACTATTTAGTATTACTCATCATTATTTAGTATTACTTAGCATTACGTAGTATTACTCAGCATTATTAAGTATCACTCAGTATTACTCAGCATTATTTAGTATTACTCAGCATTGTTAAGTATTACTTAGCATTACTCAGTATTACATGGCATCTGCTGCCAATATTGTGGATTTATTTGTTGTTGTTGTTCTTTAGTGAGATGGACTGGCTATACTCCCAGGGTATCCTCCAGGGTATACTCCCGCCTCTCACCCTATGTGTGCTGGGATAGGGGCAGCGGACCCCCAGGACCCCGAATTCGGAAATAAGCAGTTAAGAAGATGAATGAATGAATGTTGTTCTTTATTTTTTATTATCTAATAATGCAAAAAGGCAAGGAGGTTGCTGGTTTGATTCCTAAACTGGGGTCTTTCTGTGTGGCGTAAACGTTTTCCTTCCATGCTTGCGTGACTTTACTCAGTGCCTGTGTATGAGTGTGTGTATTCTAAGTGGGTACTGAAGAAGAATTAATGAATTATTAATATTAATAGAATGTTGTTCCAATACTTTTGGATACATGCAGGGGCTTGCAAAAGTATTCATACCCATTGAACTTTTCCACATTTTCTCACATTATGACCACAAACATAAATATATTTTATTGGAATGTTCTGTGAAAGACCAATACAAAGTGTCAGACACTTGTAAAGTAGAAAGAAAATTATACATGAGTTCAATTTTATTTACAAATTGAAAAAAAATGAAATTGCGGTGTGAAAAGTATTCAGTTGCCGAGTCGGTATGTGTCTGCCAACTTTGCAAATATAGAGACTAAAATGTTTGCCCATTCTTCCTTGCAAAACAATTCAAGCTGAGTCAGATTAGATGGAGAGCGTTTGTGAATGGCAGTTTTCAGATGCCACAAATTCTCGATATGGTCTGGACTGGACCATTCCAACACATGAATATAGTTCATTTTAAACCATTCTATTTTAGCCTTGGCTTTATGTTTAGGGTTGTTGTCCTGTTCTAAAGTGAATCTCTGCCCCAGTCTCAAGTGTTTTGAGAAGCAACCCCAGAGCATGATGCTGACCAAAAAGTTAAAAAAAAATCTCATCTGACCAGAGCACCTTCTTCCACAAATTTGCTGGGTCACTTGCATGGCTTCTGGCAAAGAGGACTTCTTGTGGTTTTCTGTTAACAATTGCTTTCTTTTTTTTAATGGCAGTGTATGACTGATAGTACTATGGACAGATTCCCCTCCCTGAGCTGTAGATCTCTGCAGTTTATCCAGAGTCACCATGGGCCTCTTTGCTGCATCTCTGATCAGTGCTCTCCTTGTTCGCCCTGTTAGTTTAGGTGGACGACCATGTTACTGTAGGTTTGCCGTTGTGCCATACTCTTTCCATTTGCGGATGATGGACTGAACAGTAGTCCATGAGATTTTCAAAGCTTGGGAAATCTTTTTATAGCCTAACTCTGCTTTACCTTTCTCCACAACTTTATCCCTGACCTGTCTGGTGTTTTCCTTGGACTTTATGATGCTACTTGCTCCCCAATATTCTCTTAACAAACCACAGAGGCCGTCACAGAACAGCTGTATTTGTACTGAGGTTAAATTACACAAAGGTGGACTCTATTTAGTCTTTAGGTCAACGTTCTATCAGTCAGCAATTATCAGGCAACTTCTGAAGGCAATTGGATGCACTCAGAGAAAAGAGGGTTGAATAATTTTGCACACTGCAGTTAAAATTTTTTATTTGTAAAAAAAATTCCTATTTGTATGTGACTTGTGTTTGTTTTTCATTCCAATAAAATATATTTATTTTTATGTGGTCAGAAAATGTGTTTAAGGGGTATGAATACTTTTGCGAGCCACTGTATTTGATAAATGTCTCTTTAGTTACTGAAAGAAATTGGCATAAAGGATATATGCATTTGTATATATGTTGGTAAACAGATGTGTTCCTGTAAAGCCATGAGAGAAACACGAGAAAGCGTCCTGGAAAGAGAAGAGAGAAAAAATAGAGTTTACTGGAAACAAATTCACAAGTCAAATAAAGGCCAAACACAACCCCCATAACAAACACAATTATTTGGACCGTGGCTTTTGTCTGCATTAGCTTCTAGGCAATAATTAGTCTAGTAAACTACTTAATCTGCTTAAGGACAGATTATTTTAAAAGTGGCAATGGGAGAGGTTATTTTTGTTTCTCTGCCAGTAAACGGAGGGAAGCCATATTATTCTAGCCTTAATGCAGGAAAAATTGGTGTATAAAAGTCCTGCTGTTAGGATTTGTTTTTAATACACCTTTATTAGCTTATTTAATTGTTTAATACAGAAGATTTATTGCAAGTTGATGAAAACTTAAGCAGGGCTGTCACTATGCGATTGGCCACTAATCCTACACTAAAATCTGTCTTCCTTGGTCTAACATTCACCAACAGCCAATTAACGGCATCTGTTTCTTTCTTTCCTCTGATGAAATTCTGTCTAAAGATTCCAAACACTTTTTATAATCAAACTAGAAACCAATACACGTGTCGAACCTGATGACGTAATTAACATCAAACTGTTGGGATGACAAAAACAACAACAAGAAGAGAAACATTACTGCTACAGATTTTTGTATAAAAGGATGCGGGTTAATGAATGATCCGACAGTGACATGGAGTTCATGGTCAGACAATCTGACTAGCACCAATCATAAAAGACTATAAAATCACACACATTTTGGTTTTTCAAAGACCATCAGTCATTTCCTCCTTTTCTATTTTGTGGAATTGTATTACATATTGTTCCACATATTGAGCAGACTAGATGGGGAAAATCAAAGGCCAGCTAATCTTCTTAAATGCTTTAACAGAAACCATCTGCGGTTACAGCAGTATTAAAGCCCAAGAAACGCAGCTAAGCTGATTTAATGTTCTGAGCCCTTTTGGCAGTACTGTCTAAAGTTAGCTAACACTATAAAATAACATTTAGCTACTTTTACTGACTCTGTACAAAAACAGAGATTCAACAACATCAGAAAACAACAAATTTGAATTAACATGCTTCATACGTAGGCGTTGACTGTAAAAGATCAGCAGGAACCGGGTTCTATGAAATGGTAGAGGAAGTAATCTGCTTGAGCAACCTCACCTTTTACCTCCTCTTTGTTAGGATCAATAAGCCGATCCATGCCGTAGTCCATGGCACTGTGAGTTTCAGGCTGTACCAAGAGAAAAATCACAAATTGAACCCCTAAATGAAACCCTTTTAACATCTAGATCAATAATAATAACATAGATGTGTGGAATTTTACATGGATCTTTCTGAAATTTCAGAAAAAAACAAAGATGTGAGCCAAAGATACAGTATATCATTTGTATGAATTGAAATGTCTTTGAATTTGAACATAAGTTGATGTCATAACTGAGAAGTGGTAGCTCACTGGTTAAGGTGTTGGACTGTTAATTGGATGATCGCAGTGATGAGCCTAGCACCATCAAGTTACCATTGTTGGACCCCTGAGAAAGGCCCTTAACCCCGAATTACTTAGTTGTATAAACGAGATGAATGTAAGTTGCTCTGTATAAGGAGGTCTACCAAATGCAGTAAACGCAAGTGTGAAAAGATGCAAACATTACCAACATTTACAAACGACAAAACTGGGGCCACATGTAAGTGTCATTAGACCAGAAACGTAATAACTTGAAGACAAAAACACTATTGGGCGTCTTAAACAATTTTGGAGCAAAACTATTTGAACTATGCAATATATGTGATTGTTGTAAATAGGTTTTGTCTATACCCCAAAGTAAAAGTGACAGAGAATCGATTTCTGTGTTACCTATTAATAAATCCTGCAGTATAGTATAGTAACAGACATACAGAACTACAACTAATGTAAATTCTACACTTCTATAAAGTAGATTAGCCATAAGAAGAGACTCACTGGAGGTCTGTGTACTATCCAATAGGCTCTTTCCTGACAATCGAACATAACCCGGTCGGATTTGTTTCTCTTCTTTCCCACACTGCAAATACAATAGAAATGAGGAATATTACTGAAAAGCCAAATACAGGATTACTTTCTAATAACAGTTTAGGGTTGTCTTTTGCCGAGTAAATTACATTAATTTCTACATTTACTTCAGAAACAGTCATGAGAGTTCATCATGGAAAAGAAAGGCTAATTTGCAAACAGCAGCCAAACTAGCAGGCAAAAGCAAACAAGCAAGCAAACTTATTCAACTTATTATTATAACCTGGATTGGGTGGCGTAGTGGTGCAGTGGTAAACATGGTTGCCTAACAACAAGACGGTTCTGGGTTTGATTCCCCGGCCGGGTAAAATGGTTTCCCCCCACAGCCCAAAAACAACGTATATAACGTTGATTCGTGATTCTGAATTACAGTTACAGATTAGCATTTGGCAGATGCTCTTATCCAGAGCGACTTATCCAGAGGTCTCTTTTTCACAACTGAGAAATTGTGGGTCAAGAGCCTTGCTCAAGGTGGGATTCGAACCCTGGTCATGATTCTAAATTGTGTGTGTGTCTTTCTCTATGTGTGACCTTTAGATGGACTGGCGACCTGTCCAAGGAGTACCCTTGCCTTTCAATCTATGTGCACTGGGATAGGCTACAGCAGACCTGACTGCGGATTAGGGAATAAGCGAGTTTGAAAGATGAAGGAATGACTGATCTGTTCTTTACATTCGAGTTATACTTTACATTTTGTATGTTGCTCTGACCTGTACTGTTCTTTGGCTTGCATCACGATAAAATCCCATTTGTAGTTGAGCCATTTTTGAAGGTTGTTGTAGCTCTCCTGTTTGGTGAATAAACAATCTGCTGTTACTGCTTTACTTCCCAAAATAACACTGTTGGAGTATGGAGACAGGGTATAAAGAGAAAGCAGAACCTGTTCATAGACATCAAGCGTCCCTTTCTTTCGCATGCTCCTCTTCACCAGATAAATTGCTGGAGACAAGAAAACCATGCTATCAAATAGTCTACACACTCCTACAGTAAATCTCAACTCAGCTACCAGGAGCAAACTCTCAAAGCTACCAGGTTGCTTCCTAGTTGCATAACCAGGAGCCACTTGTGTATTGGTCAGAAGCTTGTGCCTTGTGATATACTGCTAGTTTTCACCATTTTTCTTAGTTAGCAAACAAGTTAGTGATGCTCATTCAGAGTCAGCTCGGCCTTCTGTGCTGGTCTGACCTATGTTTACAACCTACATGCTAACGTTTGTTCCATTCTGCTTCCAGTACCTGTAGGTGAATGTTAGCTTGTTTGTCCAATCAAATATCAGTTCCTATTTTAATGTAATCTGCCCAAAGCCTTCAGAATTAATGTCACCTAGTCTGAATTTAATACTATATATTAATAGCTTTGGACATTTTGGGTTAATATATGATCTGATGTATTGTTATTGCTTTAATTACAAAGAATGGAAAGTCAGAGAGACGTTATTGAATATTACGCACTCCTAAAACACTTTAATAGCAAAGCGCTATACCTTTGATGAGGTCAAGGTCTGACAGAATGTCAGACTCAGCGTTGTGAAAATAATCCAACATTAATGATGATATTTACACAAACCCAGTGAACATTGTTCAGTGAAAATATCCAGAGGTACAATAGTGATTCACAGACGACACGTGTTGCAGGTTCCTTGAACTAGATGGAGGGGGGATAGAGTCTGTTGCTGGTCCACTCTATCTGCTATTTATCAAAACTGCTTCTAAAGTGTCTGAATTTAAACATCTCGTTCTTTCTTTCCTTTTCTCCTTGTTCCTTTATTGATATGTGAGTCTGTGGTTTTGATTATTGTAGCTAGTAGGAGTTTTTATAATTTTTAATGCTGTCATTATGTTTATGCTTGATGTATAGCACTTTAATCAATTATAATAATTTTAAATGTAAATAAACTGAAGTGCTCCAAAAATACATTGTTGGGCGGCACAGTGGTGTAGTGGTCAGGGCGGTCGCCTTACAACAAGGTTCCAGATTTGACTCACAGGCCTGGAATCTTTCTGTGCTGAGTTTCAATATTCTCCAGGAACTCCGGTTTCCTCCCACATTCCAAAGACATGTACATTAGGTTAATTGGTGATTCTAAATTGCCCATAGAAGTGAATGTGTGTGTGAGTGGTTGCTTGTCTGTGTGTTGTGCTGCAATGGACTGGTGACCTGTCCAGGTTGTACCCCTGCCTCTTGCTCTATGTGCGCTGGGACAGGCACCAGCAGACCCCTGTGACCCTGAATTGGGGAATAAGTGGGAGAGAAAATGAAAGAATGAATGAATGAATGAATGAATGAATGAAATACATTTAAATAAATTTTATGTGATACACCTCTAAAATTAATTAGGGCTGTGTGCATCATATAAAATTTATTTAAAATGTATTTTCATTCATTTTTTTTCAAATTGTTCCTGTGTTTCCCACAGTGGATCATTCATAGTACCATAATCGTAGTACCATAATCGTAGTACCATAATCGTAGTACCCCAATCGTAATACCATAATCGTAATACCATAATCGGTGTCTTCTGCCTTCCATTTCTGCACAGGCCAGAAGTACGGTGTCTATAAGGAAAGTAAACATTCAAACAAACAAATCAGTGCTAGAAAGAAAACCATGTGTACCAAAACCACTACTCTCTAAACTTTCAACTGCGCCACTGATACTACAGGTATTTTTAGGGACAAATAATCTATTGTAACCCTCAGCATTCTTCAACCAATATACTGCATGTCCCTCCTCTGCACATGTCCAAACCATCTCAACCTAGCCTCCCTCACCTTGTCTCCAAAAA
>JAOTRA010000018.1:1665069-1678079 GCA_026260255.1 Pseudolaguvia tuberculata
AGGGTAGGGTGGAGAAGAATGATCCGCTGTGGCGACCCCTAACGGGAGCAGCCGAAAGGAGAAGAAGAAGAAGAAGGATAGTCGTAAAAGTATTATGAGTTGCTGGTCCATGTTTCTTGGAGTGTTGAGTTGCGTTTATACGCCATCTAGTGGTAGGTTTAAGAAAAAAAGTTTAAAACTAGAATGTATTTATTCAAGCGTATAAAATGTTATTTTTCACGTTAGTGAACACGGTAATGCCTGTTCGATAATCAGCGTGACCTAAAGTCTGGATAATCCAGTAATTATTCACATTTCATTTTCTGTATTAATTTTTGTTCACAGGATTATCTGCCGAGTCAGCAGGACATTTTACTGGCACGTAAACCCACCAAAGGCATCCATGAGTATGACTTCGAGATCAAGAATGTCCCTTTTAAGATGGTAGATGTGGGTGGGCAGCGTTCGGAGCGCCGTCGCTGGTTCGAGTGCTTTGACAGTGTCACCTCCATCCTGTTTCTGGTATCGTCGAGCGAGTTTGACCAGGTGCTGATGGAGGACCGTCAGACCAACCGGCTTACGGAGTCACTCAACATTTTCGGCACCATCGTCAACAACC
Source organism: Pseudolaguvia tuberculata (assembly GCA_026260255.1). NCBI lineage: Eukaryota > Metazoa > Chordata > Actinopteri > Siluriformes > Sisoridae > Pseudolaguvia > Pseudolaguvia tuberculata. Next base: position 1,665,668 of record JAOTRA010000018.1, read on the forward strand.
GCGTGTTCAGCAACGTCTCCATCATCCTGTTCCTGAACAAGACCGACCTGTTGGAGGAGAAAGTTCAGACGGTGGCTATTAAGGAGTTCTTCCCTGAGTATGAGGGTGACCCGCACAGCTTGGAAGATGTGCAGAAGTTCCTAGTGACATGCTTCCGCAACCAGCGTCGTGAGCAGCAAAACAAGCCGCTCTACCATCACTTCACCACGGCCATCAACACCGAGAACATTCGCCTCGTCTTCCGGGATGTCAAGGACACCATCTTACATGACAATCTCAAGCAGCTGATGCTGCAGTGATCAGAACTCATCCCTCAGCTTCAACTATTCAAGTCCAAGAATGGACCACTAAACCTGACTTCTGTGGAGAAGGGGGGTTTGATGGGGACGGGAGGTCAATGAGCAAGTCTTAATTTGTGTGTGTGCGTGTGTGTGTGCGTGTGTGTGTGTGTGTGGGATGTTGCATACACAAAGGATAAGCTTCACTCCGAATAGCTTCTGCAAGTGTGTGTGGCGGAAAGATGGAGAGAAGGAGATCCCCTCAAACCCCTCAGCCTTTGTTCTAACTTGTATGCCTGAATTAATGTCTAAAGCCGGCTTTGATTTTAACTAAGCACAGTAGGAGCACACCACTTCCTGTTTGATTTTGTTTTTTGGGGGGAGTTTTTTGTGTTACACAACCGGATACTTTAGCAACATTTGCTAAACTAACCTTTGCTATGCACCTCGGCAGCGCTGAGCTAAAATGTTGTTGCCTCTCCAGTGTTGATGTCTGACTAAGATTTGCTGGCTTCTGGTTGGCCAAACGCCTTTAGCTCCCACATGCAGCTGGTTGAGCTACACTATTAGGAAAAGTGTGCGTGTATGTGCACGCGCATGTGTTTAAGTACTCTGATCTTTACCTGGTGCCTCACTGTCTGTATGTGTATGTGCAAGTACCAGACATTCCAGCATGCAGATATCTTCAGTCACACAAATGATCGGGTCTCGTCTGAAGATTTGTAGGCATCATGTCCGGTTTGTGGTCATGTAAAGTTCACGATCAGAACATGATCCTAAGACAAGAGCTGTGTGTGCGTGTGTGTGTGCGTGTGTGTGCGTGTGTGCGTGCGTGTGTGCGTGCGCGCGTGCGTGCGCGCGTGCGTGCGCGTGTGCGCAACAGTCTTGACAATTGTGGCAGTGTGTTCATAGATGGAGAAATTCCCCAGCTTAGGGAGCCGCTGCCTTTAGTTTGCTGTAGGTTTTAATCAGTGCTGTTTCTTTTCTTTTAACATTGGATTCTAGTTGTTTTAACTGAAAGTTCTATTTCTAAAGGTTTATGCTCTTCACCACTGCAGTCCAAGGTTATTTTCTTTTACAATATTATTACAATATCATATGTTTTAACTAAAATAAGAGGTTTTTTTTTTAAATAACAAGCTCCATCTTGTGACCTTCAGGTTTAGCTTAAGTGTTTTAACAGCATGATGAGAGATTTTATCACTATTTAACTAGCTGACGTTTAAAACTAAAAGCTTAAGTTTTAATTAGTGAAAACCTAACAGCTCGCTCAGACTTCTCCTCTGACAAGTTGTAGAATCTTTGTGACTGATTTGTGATTACTGTTGATTTGAGAGAGAAACTCACTCACGTGTGAATCCATTGTAGAAACTCAGGGCTGAATAACGTTAACCACTCGTATGGATGGAGACTAAATGAGTGTGTGTGGGCGTGTGTGCATGTGCGCACGCGCACATTCAGTTAAATCATGGTTTTTATTGTATTAAATAGTCTGTTCTGTCTTATTAATGTTTTGACACTTTGGCTGGACCCTTTGAGTAACATTTGTAGTTAAACATCTGGTAGGTAGAAGAATGGACTTTTATCCCGTTCCTCGTTATAGTGAAAGTGTTAACTGTACTGATGATTCTTCCTCTCTCAATATCCACCAGTGTGACTACCAGGTTATTATTATTAGTTTTGTAAATAATTTTATGTTTAATAGTCAAACTATTGATTTATTCCCAAAGTCCATGATTGAAAGGTACTGCTTAAAACAACCAAGCAAAAAAGAGAACTCCTGGCCGTACCACCAAGATCATATTTTTTATTATTGTCGTCAGAACGGCCTTGTTTTTGGTCCACACTGTAAATCAAAACGTTTGGGCCCATTTTCTGTATCCCTCATTACTATACTTTTGACATTATAGTAAATATTCTACATGAAATAGGACCCCAGATTTTACAACATGAAACTTATCCATAATGACCAAACAGTAATTCTTTGGTTTGACTCAGGCCAAACAGTGTTGTGATGTATTTCACATTGTGTAACAGGCATCAGGTAACTGATTACAGCGTAACCTTGTTCGTTTTGTCGCCCTGCATCTGTCCAGCTTGTGTAGGTATGTTGATATTCTCTGGTGGCCATCCCTGAGGTTTACATTCTGTGAGGTCTGGTCCCATCAACTATCTGTAGCCTCTAGTGTCTTCAGGGCAGTGGTTACATCATAGTTATCCAGTAACACATGCTTTTGATTGTAGAGGACAAAAAGGGAAACAATCTGTGTTCAATGATGGGTGAGGGTCTGCAGATGTGTTACACTTACAATATTTGGCAGACCCCCTTATCCAGAGCGACTAGCTCTTTTATACAACAACTGAATAGTTCACAGGGGTCAATGGTGTTACTGCTCAGGGGTCACTGTGGTGTCTTTATGGAGCTGGGAATCAAACCCTAGTCCAACACCTCTAACCACTAACTAAGCCACCACTTCCCACATCTTGCCATGTTTGTGGATGGTGTCGTGTTAATGTAATGTCAGTGTTTCATTTTCAGAAGGTGTTCTCTGGTTTTACCCCAAACAAGGAGGGTTCAAGCTGCCAGAGCTCAAAGGTTGTCCAGAGGTTGTCAGTATGACTATCTCCCTTCTCTGACATCATTAGTTAGGATTTTTTTAAAATTGCTCTTCGGGATGAAAGTTTGTGTTTTTCTCAAATGAAAAGCTAACATCTAGGTTATTGTCGAACCCGGTCCGGACTGCCTTGGCTTTCAGTTTGTTTTAGGAAGCAAGTTTGCTGCTAACTGAAAGAAAATGCCTCTGTTGTTTGTTATATCTGTGAAAAAAGTGTGTCATCTCAGCTTCTCAAACAGATAACATAATCACCATTCTGAGTTTAGTGCATGCAAGTGCCTGAGCCTAGTGGCTGTGTTTGTCATATCAGTCATGCAGTGGCTCTACAGAAGCACTACTGTAATTCGTGTGTGCGCGTGCGTGCGTGCGTGCGTGCGTGTGTGTGTTAAATGTTTTCACTGAGGTCTTAACAACACAGTTATTATGCAAATGTTCTGCAGAATATCTTATTAACAAACGGCTTTGTTTGGGATGGGAGGGGAAAAAAGGACTAATTTAAAAACCGTCTCCTGAAAGAATCCAGGATCTTTTGTCGTTCTGCAACCTGCACAAAAGACTAAATGTAATTTAGTGCCTTTTTTTTGTAATTTTGTATCTAGTTGTTTAAAGCCTTTTCCTAACTCATGTTGCTGTAATGCTAATAAACCTGTTTCCAGCTGCAGAAGGCAGAGCCTGCGCTTCCTGTACAGACAATACAGTCCTGTCTGCTTCCTCACTTCTATTACTACTGTCAATAAACTACAGTACAACATCCCTCGCTCCAGGTCATTCATTCAGCCATTCATATGAAATGTGTTTTATTATTAATCGGGGTCACTGGGGTATGCTGGAGTTTATCCCAGTGAACATACGGCAAAAGGCAGGGGTATACCCTTGACAGGTCAGCAGTCCATTGCAGTCACACATAGACAAACAACCACACACATGCCATTTAGAATCACCAATCAACCTAAGGCACGTGTTTTTGGATTGTGGAAGGAAACCGGAGTACCCAGAGTAAACCTGAGAAAACATTCAAACTCCCCAGCCTGGAAAGCTGCTGTAAGATGACCGTGCAAACAACCACACCGTCATTTATTATTACAAGTTATTATGTCTTAAATAAAGGCAAGAAGCCCAAAAATATAACGAACATTTTTTTGTCTTTGTTGCCAAAATAAAACATTAAGTGAAGTGGAAGAGAAAGAAGGAAAAGTCTATGACCTGGGAGTAAAATTCTGAAGGGTGTCCCAACTACAATATGCTCCCACCATCATGTTTTACTGTAGATGTAGTGGTCTCGGGTGTATGAATAATAATAGGATTCTGTCATATTTATTCAACAGCCCAAAGTGCAGCCAGAATTTCATGGCACTTTTGTCTTTAGTATCTACAACAGTGGCGTGGTGACATGGGTTTTCTCTGGGTAGTCTGGTTTCATCCCACAGTCCAAAAACATGTACATTAGGTTGTGTGTGTGAGTGGTTGTTTGTCTGTGTTGCCCTGAGATGGACTGGTGACCTGGCCAGGGTGTACCCCTGCCTCTCGCTCTATATGTGCTGGGATAGGCGCCAGCAGACCCGGTGACCCTAATTAAGAAATAAGGGTAAGGGTAAGAAGATGAATGAATGAACTTGTAGTTTGGGGAAACAGTTGGTTAGTTTGGAAACACACTGGTTAAGGTGTTGGACTGCTAATTGTGTTTGATTCCCAGGGCCTCCTGGTTACTACTGCTGGGCCCCTAATCAAGGCCCTCTACCCTCATAAACGAGTGCCAGAACAAATCACGTGGTCCCTAATAAAATCTCTTAAGGACAGATTTAGTATTAATGGGAAATTCTTGTGAAAGTAGTAGAGCCAGTCATGGTTTCCTCCATTGAGCTTTTACAACGCTGGTGAATTAATAGAAACCCACCACGTGACCGTTCACCGCAATCCACCGCAAAAAAAAGAAAGAAACCAATGCATGAAATAGTTTAGGAAGAGGAAAAAAAATATTAAGTAATTTAATAATTAAAATAATTTCTTTTTCAATCTTTAATCCAAAATGCGAATTAAATAAAAGAACAAAATAGTGTTTATTAAAAAATCTCGGTTGGTAAATAAAAAAAGTTCCGGTTTGTTGTTCTTCCTCACCACGTTTGTGTTTAACGTACATCACAATTTTATATTTATATAATTAAAAAAGAAAGAAAGGAAAAGAAAAGAAAGACTTTCTCCCTTTAACAATGGTTTTCGGACTAACTTGACAAACGTGTTTTTGACTCCCGGAAACAGTGAAGTCGCTTCGCAGCTCGGATTTTCCACTAAAACCACCGTAAGTAGGACATTTTAATTAATTAAACTTGGATTGAACTTTGATTAAACTTTTAAACATTATATTTATCTAGAATTTTCACACGACTTTATTCCGTCGAGTTAAATACAGTCACTGATGGTTAAATACAGGCGCGGTGACGTAACTCATTTGGATCAAATCATTTCCATTGATCATTTTATATTCCATTTTATTCTCGATTATTTTAATATCTTTTTTAGCATTAAATTATATTTATATATCTATAAGTAAAAGTTTCTGTGGAGGCCACTAGTGTCTGTTGCAGGTGTTACAGTTTCTCAGGCTTGTACATGTTCCCGCCATACTTGCATGGGTTTCTTCCAGGTACTCTGGTTTCCTCCCACAGTCCAAAGACATGTACATTAGATTGACCGGTGTATGTGTGGCCCTGCGATGGACTGGTGACCTGTCCAAGGGTGTCCGTCTGAAACGTAGAATTTGCAGTGTGAATGTAACCTTCGGTGAATGTAACGTGATTCTTTTGCAGCTGTAGCTTTAAAAATGTCTCCCTGCCCCAGCAAAGACCGCACACTACCACATGCTCCTGTGCACTTCAGAGTCAGAGGAGTCAGAGTAGCCATTTCAACAATATACCACAGATCAGTATAGTCAGTGAAATGAGATACCGGTTCTCCGGGACCCCACGCTGCTACAGTGCAGATGCAGAACCAGTGCAACACAAAGACAATGGACACCAACTAAAGAGCAACAGTGAGGTAGTTAGCAGTGAGTTTAATGTACTGTGCATGTGGTAGTCCGTGTGTATGTTTGCATGCAGGATTTTGTCCGTAAGTGAATGTGTGATCTCCTGAACTCAACAAGCATCGCTTTCATCTTGTCCAAGTTAAGAGACAGGTTGCTGACTCTGCACCAAGTTTTCAAATGTTGTATTTTCTCTCTGTTTGCTGAATCATCATTCTTACGTATTAGATCCACCACGTCATCGTACTTGAGCGGTTGGGACGATACACGAACTGCATGGAGTCCTGAGATGATGGCAGGAGGTTGGCCTTATGATGAGCCTCCTAAAGCTTTTCATGATGATGGGTGTGAGTGCATCAGGACAATAGTCATCCAGGACACTGTCAATTATTTTAGCACAGGGATGTTTTTAAGCAGCGTGGGATGACCGTTCTGGAAATGTCCATGGATTCTCCGGCTTTGCCTCTTTGATATAAGCATGTGACGTCTATTAGCAAATATAGAGTATAAAGCAGCGCAGGGTGGCAATATATAAAGGATGTTCTTTCAAGAAGAGCATTTTCTTTAGAAAGAAGAAGTAGAAACGATGGTGTTTTGTGCTTCCTGCTTGGGCTGACAATCCTGGATATGCCCCAATGGAGAAGGGGGCTTCCGTCCTCCATGCCATGTCATGTAAGGCCTAGTCAGCAGCAGCTGGCGAGGTCTTGCGCAACGTTTTCAACTGGTGCCTTTCACCAGAGAGAGAGATGAACATGGCTACTGCATTCCAGAGGCGAAAACGAGGAAGTGGCCAGTCTCAGGAAAGTTGTGGCATGACCTGCGACGTAGCCCATGGCATGACCTTTGTCAATATTTTTACACCACTATGTCTTTTTCCTGATGCTGGTGATGAGCGGGAGGAGCTTGAGCCCCAGCTTGTCAGCTTGTTCCGCAAAGTTCAGTATGTTGCACAAGGCATCTTGTGTTGAACACAACACACAACTGAATGCTAGTTCGCCTCACCTCGCTAACTAGTATCTAGTAGAACCCACCTCCCTTTAGAAAAAAAAATAGTATGAGACAAAAAATAGGCAGATGATTAAAGTTCAATGTTCAGCTGAGGATTAGGGTTCTTCAACTAAAATGTTGCATGGGTTAAATATCCAGGACCACCAAGCGGACACTGCTGGGTCTCAAAGGCCCTTAATCCTCACCTGCTTAGTTAGCGTAACGTGCTAAGATGTACAGTATTTCCCCGTTTATAAGGACGTCTGCCAAATGCCAAAAATGTAAATGGGAATTCAGTGTAAATGCTTCTAATGGGTTAGCTGTTCTTTAATGGACTACTTTACTGCTTTTCTGGTCAGATTAACAGTGGGTTTGTAATGTATGGGATTTGACATAAGAACCTGTAACCATAATTAATAGCCATTGTTTTGCCTTGTCCTACAAAATCCCATGTTTGGGGGAAAAACCCCTGATTGATTGAATTATCTCTAACTGTGCACATGCCATGGGAAAACGTTTACCATAGCTGATGATCTACAGACAACCACACGTATCGTTTAAAATGACTGTGGACAAGTCAGATTTTAGACCAAGCCGCTTTTCTCCCAATTAGCAAAATCCAAAAGCAGCACCAGGCAGTGCTTTGAATGTGAAACTTCCACTGTGAATTATCTTTTTACTGCTTGTATGATTTTGTGTACTGGTTTTGCAGAGGTCTCCCACTATCACTCAGTTTCAAGGGGTAGGTGTAGGGCTTTAGCATAAGTGGGCAATTTCAATCCTGGAGGGCTTCCAACTTGTCTCAATACACTTGCCTGTAAGTTTCAAGTAAACCTAGTAAGGTCTTGATTGGTTGGTTCAGTTGTGTTAGGGACCAAGTTTGGCCACCTATTGGCAAGGAGCATAAAATAGAATTGAGCCTTAGTCTCTTCATAATCAATCGAATATCAAAGTGCCATGTTGTACACGTAATTCCTCTGTATTTCATTGGGATGTTTACGTACTCGTAAATGACTCCTCATAATTCTGTCAGTGGACCAGATGTCCTGTCTAGGGAGAAAAGGTATCAGAATTTAACGGAATATCTGTGATGTACCTCTAAAGCAATATAATTTTGTTTGCTACTGGTTTTCTTAGACGTGCTAGAAATGGAAGGTCACAAGCAGGTGCTCGAGAGATTGATGGCCACGTTCCGATCCAACTTAACCATCCCCCTACATTTCCGCCACACTCAGCTGGAAGCTCTGCTGTCTTTATTAGAAGATAACGAGGCACAGATTTTGGAGGCGTTGAATAAAGACCTCAATAAGGTACATGCCTCTGCATGCACACCACACCTATACTTTTTAATGGCTGACCTAAACCACCAGAATCACCTCTGTTTCTGCAGCCCAAGTTTGAGGCAGTGCTGTCTGAAATAGACATGGTGGCCAACGAACTGCGTTATACTATCTGCAACTTGGAATCCTGGTTACAGCCGAGCTACGTGGACAAGAACTTGGTAGGTGCAGCACAGAGTGGAACTGATTACCTTCTCCTTTCTTTATTTCTTAGCATTTAAATGAGCACATTTCAGGCTCAAGCACATTCTGAAAACGCTTCCCACATGACCGACTCGGACAGATTCCATGTGCACAATTCAGTACACAAACAACTTCATGGGGTTCCTCTGTCCTGTTCCATTCTCTTGTTTTCTAGGCAACCAAACTAGATGACTGCTTCATACGCAGAGAACCTTTAGGGGTTGTTTTGATCATCGGTGCATGGAATTATCCTCTTCAGCTCGTTTTAGCACCACTGATTGCGGCGATTGCTGCAGGTACTTCTTTATTATTTTTTTTATATTATAATAATTGGAGGAAATACATTTAATTTTACAAAATATGACTATTATGTTACTAAGTTTTTCTCACATAGTGAATAATTGCAAGTTGCTGTGTAGGTAATTGTGCAGTTCTGAAGCCATCGGAAATCAGCCAAGCAACTGAGCGACTCCTTTCCGATCTAATACCAAAGTATCTGTCTCAGGTAATGCCGTTTTTCTTTTTCACTTCTAATGGAATTTTACAGGGACCTTGCCTTTAGATCCACTGCAGTCAACTTGTGACTCTTAATTATCGGATAGGAGTGCTATGCTGTTATTTGTGGAGGAGCTGAGGAAACCAAATTATTGTTGCAGAATAGATTTGATCATATTTTTTACACAGGTAGGTTGAAACCACTTTAATCTTTTTTTTTTAATTTTTGATATAACTTCAACAGCATTGTAGTCACAGAATGCTTCCTTTTTCCCCTTGACCTTCATTATTCAGGTTCTCAGTCAGTAGCACGAAGCATCCTGCAGGCAGCCGCAGTTCATCTCACCCCCGTGACTCTGGAGCTTGGTGGAAAATGTCCGTGCCTCCTATATGGCCGTCTGGATGTCAAAGCTGCTGCAAAGAGGCTTGTATGGGCCAAGTTTTTTAACGCAGGGCAGAGCTGTGTGGCCCCAGATTATGTCCTCTGCACAGCAGAGATGCAAGAAAAATTAGTTCCCATGATCGTGGAAGCACTGGAGGGCTTCTATGGGAAAAACATTCAAGAAAGCCCAGACTATGGGCGAATTGTTGCAGATAAACACTGGAACAGACTCATGGATCTCCTGAAAAGGTCTCAAGGAAAAGTGGTAATCGGAGGAGAAAGAATGAAAGAGGACAAATACATTGGTAAGAAAAGCATCAGAGTGTCTTACTACTATGTCTGGGCCTTTTTCACCCATCTTACGTTTATAGTTACGTCTTTCTGTCTCCAGCTCCTACAGTGCTTGTAGACGTGACTGAGACAGATGCACTAATGCAGGAGGAAATTTTCGGTCCCATTCTTCCCATCCTCACCATTAAGTCTTTAGAGCAAGGCATCAGTTTCATCAATGAGAAAGAGAAACCGCTGGCACTGTATGTGTTTTCTGATGAGTCTAAGGTAGGAGGTCATGAACAGTTTTACATCCCTATGCCCGTTTATTAGAAACAGTAGATACAACTATGCCCATTGCTTGCATTAGTGCATTAACGTATCCTGCACCTTTGAGCATCATTAATGTACAAAACAATTATCCACAGAGTGAATAGACTTAGAATTTGCTAGATTTTGATCGGCTAAAACAATTGTGCATGGTGTCCCTAAGGTTTCTAACTGTTCATGTTATAATGAATTTGATTCCCCATTCACCTCAAAGGTCATTTTAAATTTAGGCAGAATTATTGTAGCTTTTATTTACTACCACAACTAAACTGGATAACACACATCATATGATTTCTCTTGCATTATGTGGAATCGAGATGTATTATGGGAAGAAGGCAGGTAGTGTGTGGCTGGGAAACATTGGGTTCATGCATTCATAAGGATGATACTAAAAATCATGTGCAATCCCTTCTTCAGAACTGGGTTAAGGAATATGACCATTTTAGGTATTGACTGGGATTCCTAATTACCCCTTGTATAAACTCATGATTCAGGATCTACTGGACGCCATAGCATGCCTTTTGAAGGTCTTTACAAGCACATTGATTGACTAATCCGTGTTGTTCAAATTAAAAAAAAAATGCATTTCAGACAGATAATAACCACATAAATTGTTGATATGGTAAAAAAAAAAAAAAAAACAACAACAACCTGTTTTTAAGAAAGTTATTCCGGGAGGAAATATCCAGGGTAACATTGTCAGTATTTGCTGTTCCTAGTATTTCTGACAAAATTACAGGAAATTAATAAATATTTTACTCTTAGGTGGTGAATACAGTATTGGAGCAAACCACCAGTGGAGGGTTTTGTTCAAATGATGGAATAGTCCACATGACCCTTCCTGGTTTGCCTTTTGGGGGAGTCGGTAAGTGCACTACGTTATGGTTCTACCTTCATTTTGTCATACGATAAGATAGTGGAATTAATATGTTAAAATGTTATAATATGTAATATCTGAGTTATTATTTGCACAGTGTATTAAGAGTAAATGTCTACCAAGGATATATGGTGGCTTATTGAGGACCTTTGCTTAATCTTTGTCCCATGTTCAGGTGCGAGTGGGATGGGCAATTATCATGGCCGCTGGGGATTTGAGACGTTTAGTCACAGGCGAGGGTGTATGCTGCGAGGCTGGGGACTTGAGCGGATCAGTGCGTTACGTTATCCACCCTACCAAGAGTCCAACCTTGGCTGGCTGCGCTGGGCGACACAGACCAAAAAAAAGGGCTGGGGAGGATGCAGTGTCATGTGACGCTTTTTTTCTGTTTGCCAAATGTATGCTTTTATCTGTAACTCATGTTCTTTTTTGGCCAATTACAGGAATCCTAACAACACACACACAGTCTTGTCTGCTTTTCTGTTACACATTGTGGAAAATAAAATGCTCTTTCACTTTATTAGAACATTATTTGGAAAATGTCTTTTTATGGAGTTTTTACTATTTTCCTAAAAGAAAGTGCAGTTATAATAGTTATAATATAGCACAGTTATAATATGTTATAATATAGTAGTTATAATATAGTACAGTTATAATGTTATAATATAGTAGTTATAATAGTTATTAGTACAGTTAAGTTATATAGTTGTTATAATATAGTACAGTTATAGTTATAATATAGTTATAATATAGTACACTTATAATAGTTATAATACAGTACAGTTATAATAGGTATAATATAGTATAGTTATAATATATTACTGTTACAATATAATGGTTATAATATAGTACAGTTATGCTATAGTACAGTTATAATATGTTAAAATAGTTATAATATAGTACAGTTATAATAGTTATAATATAGTATAGTTAAGTTATAGTTATAATATAGTACAGTTATAAGTTATTATATAGTACAGTTATAATAGTTATAATATTTATAATGTAGTACAATTATAATATTGAACACTTATAATAGTTATAATACAGTACAGTTATAATAGGTATAGTATAGTTGTTATAATAGTTATAATACATTACTGTTACAATATAATGGTTATAATATGGTACAGTTATGTAATAGTTATGTTATTGTACAGTTATAAGTTATAATAGTTATAATACAGCTATAATATAGTACAGTTATGTTAGTTATAATAGTTACCATACACTTATAAGTTATAATATAGTACAGTTATAATAGTTATAATATAGAACAGTTATAGTAGTTATAATATAGTACAGTTATAATATAGTACAGTTATAATATAGTAGTTATAATAGTTACAATAGCTTTAATATAATAGTTATAATAGTTATAATATAGTACAATTATAATATAATAGTTATAATATAGTACAGTTATGATATAATAAGTATAATATAGTACAGTTATAATATAATAAGTATAATATAGTACAGTTATAATAGTTATAATATAGTACAGTTATAATATAATAGTTATAATATAGTACAGTTATAGTAGTTATAATATAGTGCAGTTATAATATAATAAGTATAATATAGTACAGTTATAATAGTTATAATATAGTACAGTTATAATATAATAGTTATA
>JAOTRA010000018.1:1682447-1695802 GCA_026260255.1 Pseudolaguvia tuberculata
GGGAGAGTGTCCTATATCAGGAGGGAGAGTGTCCTATATCAGGAGGGAGAGTGTCCTATATCAGGAGGGAGAGTGTCCTATATCAGGAGGGAGAGTGTCAACAGTAAACATTAATTTCAGTTTAACTAGCATCTGTAACTCAAGAAAGCCAGAGGCGCCAGTGCCAACGAACCAAAACTCCATTGGTGGCAGAATAAAGAGAAAATCTAGGGTGAAACCAGGCCCATTTGAGGGGGTTAGTGTTCCTCTTAACAGATCAACGCAAGTAGTTGCATTCTTCATCAAAGTTAGAAGACTCCTGCAGGGGACTAATATGCTTCCTGTAGTCCAGATCAATTGTTACAGTTCAGCATTTTTGGTCTCTTTTTTACAACTGAGCAATTGTGGGTTAAGGGCCTTGCTCAATGTCCCACAGTGGTTGCTTGGTGGAGGTGGGAATCGAACCCCGGTCTTCCTGATATTAGTCCAACACCTTAACCACTAGGCTACCACTTCACAATTGTAAAAGCTTTTTAAATTTGTGGGTTTATGTATACATGTTGGTTGAATAAAGCCCCCGGAGGGGATTGGTGTCTGGGTTGAATCTGCCTTATAGTTTGAGTAGATTAGTGTTCTTCTCCATTTGCTGTTAGGACTGCGAGTCAGTGACTTACACTAATTTGCCGTTTTCCCCCTCTTATTGTCCTGCAGTTCTATGGCTACCTTTCCCAGCAGCAGAACATGATGCAGGACTACGTTCGAACTGGAACTTATCAGCGGGCCATTCTCCAGAATCACACCGACTTCAAAGACAAGGTATTTTTTTCCTAGATCTTTGTTTAGAGAGATGTACACGTTGTTTTAGGAGCATATATTCACCTGTACACATCCTGGAGTTCAGCAAAAGTAAAGGTTGAATGAAAGTGAAGGTTTAAAGACATTGTAACTTGAGCCGTTTAGTTTGGCTGTTTTTTCTTGCGCCAGGAATATTTAGGAACTTTTCTGTTTCTTATTAAAAGTTAAGCTTCTGTAAATGAGTCAATGGTTTGAACCAATCTGCTCACATTTCTCTGGCCTCCTTTATAAACAAAGCATTTTATTTATTACGCTCTTCATAATTGTGTTCTAGTAAACGTTGTCTGAATCCCAGAAGATTGATTAAATACTCAAACTAGTCATGCTCATGTATCGCAAGTTTCTCATTTACTCACAAAAACTTCACATGCAGCTTTCATGGTCAGATATACTAAGTGTCAAAGTCAAAAGTTTTATTGTCATTTCAACCATATATGACAGTGCAGTATACACGGTGAAATGAAATAACGTTTCTCCAGGACCATGATTAATGTGCTGAATCTGCCAAATTTGTGTCTAGTGTACATCCATTTTTCATGATTTTGTCCATTGCTGCCTTTTAGAGGCAATAAAGTGAAGTTACTGGCATTAGACTACAATGTAAAACACATTGTCCATGATCCTGGAAAAACATTTCATTGTATACTGCAGTATTTCTACCTTGTATACTGTTGGGAAAAGGCTCCAAGCTGGCAGGCTGCGCCTTGGTGAGTGATGCATTGATGGTTGTATTTTAAAGTAAATTCTATCCAATCAGAAGGCCCCAGTTATCCACTAAAGAAAACCCTCAGAACGCAGACACAAGATACTGAGAAAGAAATTGCGTGTGCGCGCGCCACTGGACGTTCCTGCTATTGCAACATAACACGGGCAGTTAACTGACTTCAGTCACCTTTTTGGAAGTCCCCCTCCCTTCCCCCAATATACAAAATGTAAAAATTGTCTCAATCATTTGTGCTGTATAAGGTTTCCTTTTTTTAAAATATAAAGCATATATATTCTTTGATCACTCACCCTACGCACTTACTCCAAAATCAGATTAAATAATCTCAATCGTTTGTTCTGATTTATACTGCAAAAAGATTTTTGAGCTGCTTTTTTTTTTTTTTTTACATTATATATTTTGGATGATATCACAAGCCCACGCACATCCTACTTATTCATCCGATATAGTCTCAATCATTTTATTTGTTCCTTTTTGGACTAATTATTCTTTTCCTGGTCATTGACATCCTGTTTTACTTGTTTGCCAACTGTAAACTGATTATTAGTCTATTAATGAGGTGTGGTGTACACACAACTGTTTTTCACAGTATCTAATATTCTCTTACTGAATACATTTTAGTTCTGTTTTTTTGTGAATGCTTTACCTAAATTCCTCCTTTGTCTCGTAGGTGGTATTAGATGTTGGATGTGGCTCAGGAATCCTGTCCTTTTTCGCAGCCCAGGCTGGTGCGCGTAAGGTTTATGCTGTGGAGGCCAGCACCATGGCTCAGCATGCAGAGGTAGTAATCTACATGCTTTTTATTTTAACACAACAAACCATCACAATGTCTTCATTCCAGTATTCAAACGTTTGTTTGTCTCATGTAGGTTTTGGTGAACAGTAACCGGTTGACTGAGCGCGTGGTAGTAATCCCAGGAAAGGTGGAGGAGGTAACCCTGCCTGAGCAGGTGGACATCATTATCTCTGAGCCCATGGGCTATATGCTGTTTAATGAGCGGATGCTGGAGAGTTATCTGCACGCTAAGAAATTCCTCAAACCGAATGGTTAGTACTGGAATATGTATTTTAAACTGAAGCTGTAACACTGTAGTTCACCCTAAATTATAATGGTTTTTTTTTTTTTTTTTTTTTTTTTAAATAGGTAAAATGTTTCCAACAATAGGAGATGTCCATCTCGCTCCTTTTACAGATGAGCAGCTCTACATGGAGCAGTTCACCAAAGCAAACTTCTGGTGAGCATCTTTAAGGAGAAGTCAAATCTCAGTGAACATCCCAGCACTAGCAAAGCACCCAGCTCTGTCTTTTTTTTTTTTTTTTTTTTTTTTTTTTTTTTTTAAATTTATGCTGGGTTTTTTTTTCTAAAACAATAGTCTTTTGTGATTGTTGAAGATGAACTCGTACTGTTGGGTTTCTGTAGGATATAATATCAGATGATTTTTAACCAGTGTTCACTAAAAGGTAGCTAAAAACAATACCTTATGGTAATATGGCCATTTTCATTTCTTGTTCTGTCCACTGGACTCGTTTCTGAGGTGGTTTGTACTGAAGTTAATCAGGAGCGCATCCTGTTGGTACTTTACTTTACAGTTGTACTCCAAATAGTGTACAGTTGTTTTATCCAGTGATCTGGTTCCTTGTAGGTGTGAGCTGCTAAACTGAGATGTGTGGTCTGGTGCTACATACATTGAATTCCAAAACATAATTTGTTTATTACGATTGGATTTTATTTATTTAAATAGTAAAACCGTTGTAATACATTAGCCTTAAAATAAAGAATACTGTTTATAGCTCGACAGAACCTTTTTATTACATTCGGTTTAATTTTATACAATTTTACAATTCTAAAATGGAATTTGTTTTTAAGGTACCAGCCATCATTCCATGGGGTAGACCTGTCCGCTCTGAGAGGAGCTGCCGTTGACGAATACTTCAGACAGCCCATTGTGGTAAACTGACTATGTGCATGTATATTTATATACATGTAGATGCCATCAGGCACTGTGTGTGTGTGGCAGAATTTGACATTTATGAGTTTTTATATCTCTATACAGTTTTTTACGTTTTCTTTTTCAGGACACGTTTGACATCCGAATCTTAATGGCCAAATCTGTGAAATACACAGTTAACTTTTTAGAAGCGAAAGAGGAGGACCTTTATAAGTATGTTTACACTGTTGATTGATGCTTGTTGGCGATTTTATATACATATACACACACACTTTGTTGTTTATATTATTTTTTACCTCTTTCTAGAATCGAGATCCCCTTTAAGTTCCACATGATGCACTCTGGTCTGGTGCATGGCCTGGCGTTCTGGTTTGATGTTGCATTTATGGGTTCTGTGTAAGTTCTGTGGGGCACACCGAATATACCAAATCCATTTAATAATTGGTTTTAAATGTGGAGTTTAATATGAAATGTCGTCCATCTTCTTTCTCATGCAGGATGACGGTGTGGCTCTCCACAGCACCCACAGAGCCCCTTACTCATTGGTATCAGGTGCGCTGTCTGCTACAGTCACCACTTTTTGCCAAAGCAGGAGACACCATGTCGGGCACGGCCCTGCTTATTGCCAACAAGAGGTTACACTTTATTAACATATGTTTACATTTATAGCATTATGGCTCTTATCCAGTTTGACTTGTATTTATTTATTTCAGATTTAGTTTGTGATAAATGAGCGATCGTAATACTTAAAGATTTTGGTCGAATGGAAATGTTATGTTAGGCAGATGTTAGACGTACGTGCTTGTTGGGCACAACATTCAACAAGCTGCAAAGTTTTAAATGCAAGTAAATTTATTAGCACTGCAGATGCTACAACACATCCAGACTGAAGTTATCTGTAGAACAGATAAAGATGAAACTTTACAAATTTTCAGTTGATATAAAGTCTATTTTACAATTGGTAATATCTTTGGATATATTTAGTTTAAATCTCACATTATTTAGCATGTTATCGCATATTGCACTTTCACTTTAATATCATACATTCCTAATGTACACAAATGAGCAATTGGGGATTAAGAAACTTGCTTAAGAGCAAACTCGGTGGTACCCCCTCTGTAATTTTTCCAATTTGTTAGAAAGCAGTTTCATTTTATAGTTCATTTAACTAATGTTTGTCTGTCTAGGCAAAGCTATGACATCAGCATTGTTGCTCAAGTGGATCAGACTGGCTCCAAGTCCAGCAATCTCCTGGATCTGAAGAACCCTTTTTTCAGGTAAGCTGCATTTTCGTGTTCATTATAGTGTTGGGCAAATTCCTATATAAACCTGGATGATGGACCTTGTGGCGCAGGAAACACAGACTTATTATATGTACAATTTGTTGGTACAGATACACAGGCACCAACCCTAATCCTCCCCCAGGCTCACACTACAGCTCCCCCTCTGAAAACATGTGGAACACTGGGGGGGCCTATAGCATGAGTCAAGGCATGGCTGTGTCAGGTAACTGCACCCAATCCACTTACAATCGGTAGAATTTTAAATCGTACTTGCTATGCAATGTTCATAATTCAGATGGATTGTTTTGGTCATTTATTTCCTTCTTTTCTGTTTCTCTTTTTCTCAGGAATGCAAACAGCCTATGACCTCAGCTCTGTCATTGGTGGCAGTGGCTCTGCAGTTTCCCATAACAACCTCATCCCTCTTGGTACAGACATGCATGCACGTACGGATTTACACACACACACACACACACACACACACACACACAGAGAGAGATGAGTAGTCAGGTTTCCATAATGGACTGCAGATCGTATGCTTTGGCCTGTACAGCTGTGGGAGATGCTTCTTATGAGGGTTAATGAATGAATAAGGGTAAACCGTCAAACAATTGAATTCCAATAACAATAGGCATCATGCTAGTTTATTCCACTCTCCCAAAGACCGTGTATATTATTTTCTTTCTACCTTCTGCCATTAGAACAGTAAAACAATGAGATTTACACACGATAAGATTAATTAAAGCTACTTTAGTTTATATTTGCAGCTCCGTCAGAAACACTGCGCCTTCTGTTGTTTACATTTGTTTCTACCCTTTTCACAGTAAATACAGGGATTGTGAACCACACTCACTCCAGGATGGGTTCAATTATGAGCACAGGAATTGTCCAGGGTATGCTTATTCTTCTAAACTTTTTTTTTACACCTTTTAGTTCGTTCTGAAGCCACAGCAATTTTACTAATTCTACAATTTCTGCAGTTTTGGTATTCTAGAAGAGTAAGAATATTCTTTCTTTTGATACAGGAGCTACAACCCAGCAGGGTCCGACCAGCAGCAGTACACACTATCCTGTCACTAACCAGTTTACCATGGGCGGTCCTGCTATCTCTATGGCATCACCCATGGCCATTCCCAGCAACACAATGCATTATGGCAGCTAAGGCATCTGTCTGCTTCCCCTCCCTTTTGCATGTCCAGCCTCTTAACCACAGCCTAAACCAGATTACCAAATCCAGTGCTACAGCATCAGACTGTCATCCCTCCTTCTCTTGTATTCATATATAAATATATATAAAACATATTTTGCTCTTCTTCACTAAGCCCTACAATGCCAACTTTCACTCTCTTTTGGGTCGTCAGAAGTCTGATTATCTTCATCTTCTTCACGGTGCAGTTTTAAGGATCGGCCACAAGAAGGCAGTGGACCATCTTGGGCTTTGGGAATACTTTTGAAAATGTCCTTGCAGAACTTTTTTTTTTTAAAGGAAATACTTGTCAGATGAACATTCATGCAAGAGAATCACTCAAGGAATCGTCAGTGATGGAACCTGAGATTTGTAGCTGGGCTGTCAAATTGATCCTGTTGTCGTCTTTATTTTTTCCCCTTTTTAGTTTGTTTTCCTCGGCGTTATGTTGAGCTGTATCACAAATTGGCAAAAAAATAGTCTTGTTCATCATGACCTTTCTGAGACTTTGCTCTGGCTTCCAGGAACATTCAGGAACCATCATTACCTGCAGAAAAATTAGTGTTGCTAGGTACATTCATGTAGTTCATTTCCCTTCCGTGACGTTTCTTTAAAACACTGCAGCATTAGGTGTGCACATTTCACTGTGTCTGCTGTTCCTCCTCTGGAATCTGTGCACTGGGATTAGCAGGAAGTGTTTGAGGAATCACCTGCAGCTGAGGCCTACATCCAAATGCTGTTTGGCTTCAGGCGCAAACGATTGCATCAACTATTAAGAGTTGGGTGAGGGCTGGTAAACCAGACATTAAGGTCTGCAACAACCCATCAGCCACCACAAGAAGACAATTTTTTGGATCAGCCGGATCCTAGTTTACATCTCTTAACCCTTTCTGTTTGAGCTGTGTGCATCATCATTTTGTAGGTTTGGTTTTGTTTTGTTTTTTTGTAAATGAGAAAAGTCACCTGGAAAACTTGTATTCACATATACACATTGTCCGAACTCGTCCAGCAGCGGAGCATTGCCTGGAAACAGACTTTAACAAAGGCATGTGTTGCTTTTTGTCAGCTATGTGTATCATTTCTCCCCTTTTCTTTCACCAGTTTATTTGATTTGAGCATTCAAAGTCCTGTTAGTTTGTAAAATTAACTTTTAAGGTTGTTTTTTTCTTCATTATTTCACGAGAATAGAAACAAATGCATACAAAAAAGGGGGAAAAATCCCCATGCAAATTAAATGTTGGCAAATTCCCCATAACGTCTGGCTTCTTGTGTAAACAAGGCCAAACTCTAAAGTTGGTTCTTTTAAATTAATCTTTTCAGACAATAGTTCCTTCACTTGGTGGTCATAATGTGGAAAACATTTTAATCTTGTTAACTTCTGTTGTCATTTTTGTCCAGTCAGGACCAGCAACACAATAATCCAAAGTTTTAATTAGGTTAAAGCAGATTGAAAGCAATAAACTGTAAGCAGGAGCTTTTATTCTTACATCATAGGGTTTTATTGTGTTTGCTACAATCAAATGCAATGATTCTCTGTACAACTGCTTAACCCAGTCGGAAAAATGTAATGACCCCAAAAAAATGATATGAACAGAACCATTTTAATCCTTGCAATACTTATTTCTACGTGAAGTTGCTTAGAAAAATGTCACACTGGTGCCTTTACTTAAGCAACAACACTTTTATATAGTGAAAATAGAAGAAACACCCGAGTTACAGTAACTTCATCATCCACTGAGAATCTCCCAATTATCAATATATAATGTTATCACCATCTATAAATTGCTTATAAACTGTTCGTGTACAAAAACATGAAAATCACCCTCTGTATTTCCCCCGGCGCTGAGCTGCTTATTGGTTCTGTGCCGAGTGATGAGTGCTTAAGTTGAGGCTGGAGGGCGTCAGTGGAGAAACAGGTGACTGTGTTTCCACTGCTGTTTGAAAGAAGTATAACTAAAACAAAAAAACATGCCAGTTTCAAACCAGAGTCTGTTAAGTGGAATTTCCTGTGTACATATTCACTGTGTTCCACTAGGATTGGATGGGAATCAAGTATTTGTTATTGATTCTCACCTTGCAACCGATGGCCAGCAGAGCATGGAGCAATACGATTGCTGTCATGATGGAAAAAGCGGTCATTTTGGTATCATCACGAACCGCTGGCCAAAAGGTGATGACCAACACAGAGCTGGAGACCAACATGGCAACCAGAATCAAAAGCAACTGCAGCCACCCGAATGGAATAATCCATAATATCTGAAATCAGGAGGAAAGATGATGAAATGTCTGAGGCAGTGTCCACAGCAAACATGGGTTTTAAAAAAATGATGATAAAAGAAAAACACATGAAATTCATAGAAATTCACTGACAGAAAGGTTCTCCATCTGATAAAAGTACATTTTATAATGAAAGGGTAATTTTATCCTGGTTAATGTCTAACCAGTCGCCAAGCACAGATGAAACATTAGGATTTTTATGGGGTTTATTCGCTTGTAATGGAAGTGATTCTGATAATCAGATGATGTTCAAATATACAATATTTAGTTTTGTATTTTGTTTGTGATCTTATGTCACAGTATAATTTCTATGTGAAATGTTTTTCATGGCATCACACACTTTTACAGGCGAAAGTTGTGCCAGGATAGGCTAACTTACCGAAGTAGGAATGTAAATGAAGAGCGAGTAACCATAAACGCACACAGTCTCCAGAAATGTGTATGCACTCATCTGTCGTGCTGTTCTCTGTCGCCAAGTCATGAAGCCCCACACACCAAGCGGTACCAGCCATGCGTACAGGAAAACAGCAAGAGCGGCGATCGTGACTGCAAGACAAACCGAAACAATGGTAGGAAGAAGTCAGGGCTGTGGACTGGACTGTAAATGAAACTGAATGAATTAATAGTTCGACTTTATTATTTGATGATTTTTAGTTTATAGTGATTATCTGAAGCGCCAGGAAAACATTAGTCCATTTATTTTATTAGTATTTTGGTTCTATTGTATTTATTTATGATACTTTACTCAGATAGCCTCAATGACAAAACCACCAGATCAATCAAAGGTACTAAATTCTTTACAAATAATGGCACCTTTTTCACAGCTTGCATATTATCCCCGCGCTTGCGTGGGTTTCCTCCAGGTACTCTGGTTTCCTCCAACAGTCAAAAGTAAGGTTAATTGGCGATTCTCAATTGCCCATAGGAGTGAACGTGTGTGTGTGTAGTGTTTATCTATGTGTGGTCATGTGATGGACTGGTGACCTGTCCAATGTGTACCCCTGCCTCTCGCTCTATGTGAGCTGGGACAGGCTCCAGCAAACCCCCGTGACCCTGAATTAGGGAGTAAGTGGGTAAGATGATGAATGAATGTTCTAACATGTACTTAAGTAAAGTCAACTAGCAGAATTATGTTACTATACATCCAGAGGTAATTATAGATTCTGGTCTTCCGATGGTAAATTAAGTTAATTCCTTTTCCAATGAAAATGAGAACTAGTTAACCTTACAAGTAGATATCATTAAGTAATATTAGCAAACAGGTTTGTAATAGTGATAGAACAATGTGTATGAATTTAAGACAAACACTGAAAATAGAATATTACTGAAAGCATTGAATTGGCCCAGTGATGGACTGGTAACATGCATAGGGTGCACCCCTCATGGGCCCCTTTTGCCTTCTTTGATCAGAGATCAAGTATAGGATTAATCAGACCCCCATGACCCCGAATTATGGAATAAGTGGGTATAGAAGATAACAAAATATAAGATACGATATTTTCATACAGGGGTAGGAATGTCTCAGTTCTCAGTCATGTTTACATCACGGACTCCTTCTGACTCACCCGTAGACGCTTCTTATTGCTTCTGTCTGATTGCTTTGTGTGTTAGTGTTGTAAACTAGCCTACATTTTTGGGTGTGTTTACCAGATAGCGGTAAAATAAAAACGTTCTGATTCAATTGAAGAAGCAAGCGCGTGTAAATTACACAATCAAAAATAATGATCATGTAACAAGACAGATTAAAACTAAAGTAGCAAGTCTCATTCATTCATCTTCTTACCCGCTTATTCCCTAATTAAGGTTCATGGGGTCTACTGGAGCCTATTCCAGTGCACATAAGGCAAGACAGAACAACCATTCACACACACACACACACACACACATTCACTCCTATGGGTAATTTAGAATCACCAATCAACCTAATGAACATGTTTTTGGACTGTGGGAGGGAACCGGAGAAAACCAACGCAAGCACGGGGAGAACATGCAAACTCTGCACAGAAAGAGCCCTGGCCAGGGAATAAAACCCGGGACTGTCTCACCTCTGTGGAATTGTGGTCTATAGTGATAGTGAGGGTCGCCCATCTGACTTAGAAACGTGGAGAGGTTTCCACTAATGGCTACAGAAAAGACCAGAGACACACATATCCAAAATGGACCTGGGACAAGAAAAAGACATCTTATGTGCTTTAAATATTTCATGACTAATTTCTGTTTTTAGAAAAGAAAAAAAAACCTGCATAAAGCAAGAACAGTTGTTCTTTACCGTATAAATCAGGACTACTGCGGAGGTGATGTTTGATAAAGTTTCTTCCTGGTAAAGGGATAAGTGAACCTTTAATTCTGTCCAACACCTGAGGAATAAAATGTGGTGGGTTAAATAGATATTTCCATATGCGTGCAAAAAGATTGTGCCCAAAAGTTCCATACCTGCACCGTATCTACATCAAAAAATGACTGATAATATTCAAATGTCCAGAAGCCACCAGTTTGCTTCTCGTCTCTGAGTAACTGCAATCACAACAATATAATCAGTCACAATAGAGTGCTTTCATTTAGGGATGTTCAATAACCGATATCCATAACTGGGTTCTTCTCACGGCTGATTCTAATAACTTGAAATTATATTTCGATTTCTAAACACCTATGATCAATGGACAGCAATCTGCACTTGATTAATTTATTGGTGCAATAAAAAGAAATGTTACGATAATGTATGGATTCGAGTAATCTTATGCATCCCAAACTTTAATAATGTGTGAAGTGAGACGATAAACACACCCCAGAACTCTCCTGCTGGTTCTCCTCATCATCTGACAGGTTCAGCCGGATGTCTGAGGAAAAGGCTGTAGTAGTGCCAGCGGTTCCGGGTGCAGGGACGCTGAGTGTAGAGGCGCCTGGGTCAGCAAACAGGAGATCTGTAGCCTCTTCAAACTCTGTGCAGATACAAACAGGGATGATGATTAAATACCACAATATACAAGGGTGTTTGTTTAGACTGAGTGAGTTTAGACTTAAAGCAATTCATCAACATTACTTTTTCCAAAGAAAAATAAATAAATATAATTAAACTGATTCATCTCAAAGTGAGAGGTATATAAAATATATATATATATATATATATATTTTTTTTTTTAAAAAGCGTACATAAATACAGAGCAACTTTATTTACTTGTGTTCATCTATGTGTGGCCCTGTGATGAACCAGTGACCCGTCCAGGGTGTACCCCTATGTGTGCTGGGATAGGCACCAGTAGACCCTCGTAACAATAAGAGAATAAGCAAGTAAGAAGATGAATGAATGAACTTCATTTGCTCAATCTTTTGGAACTGAAGCCCCTACCCCAAACCTGGCTTATTATGTGGCACACCCCACATTAATTATATTGATAAATTATATAAGTTTACTTTAACTTTCAGTTTAAAACATACACAAAAGAACAATAGTGAAATACGTCCTTAATTTATCTAAAATGTTTATAAAGCATATAAAACAAAAATATATTCAAAGGAATAAATAGGAAGTGATTTTTTTTCCAAAGAAGTGTAATTCTCCACCTGCAACCAATTCCACTGATCATTTTTTACAACAGAGATTCGTACATATCGATTGCTGCAAATGGAACCAGTAATCTAGTCAACCAAACCAAAGACAGAGAACCAGAGAGAGAGAGAGAGAGAGAGAGAGAGAGAGTCAGTCACAAGCTATACATAACGTGCATGCTTATGTTCCTCCTCTCCTACTCAAAAAAATCCAAGTGGAGAATCCTTGTAAACTCACTTAAGAATTAGTTTTGTTGTAATTATTTTATATTATGTTTTAATTATATTTTTAAAAGTAATCGTTTTAAATTGACTGGTAGCGTGGCCCTGCGATGGACTGGTGACCCGTCCAGGGTGTATCCCTGCCTCTGTCCCTATGTGCGCTGGGATAGCGGACCCCAATGACACTGAATTAGGAAATAAGCGGGCAAAACGATTAACGATTGAATCACTGGTAGTGCGTACCAGTATTACTGTTATACCCTGAGATACAGACAAAACCTGAACCAATGAAATACTAAGCAAAAGCATCATGGCTGGAGGATCGAGTTCAGAGCAGACTGAAGATATTCTTGAATATACAATTCATCTTAAAGGAGGAGGAGGAAGGGGGTACTCAGTGTTGGACTGTTGACCGGGGTATCGTGTGTTCACCAAGCCACCATTGCCCCTAAACAAGGCCCTTAACCATCAACTGCTCAGAGGAATAAACTTAATTCCTGGGCAAGGAATCTGTGCAGAGTTTGCATGAGTGTGCGAGTGTGTGATGGACTGGTAAACCATGTGCGCTGGGATAGGCTCCAGCAGACCCCCTTAACCCCGAATTAGGGAATAAGTGAGTAAGAAGATGAATGAATGATTAATTGAAACCATGATCATTAATTAATACGCTGGAGTACCAACAGGACGAGACGGGCGTGAATGATGATGTGGGAGCTGTAAGTGACACAAATACTCGGCCATATTTACAAGAGCAACAGCTTTACTTTGCTGTGTAACCATGTCTTACCAGGACCATTAAACTGCAGCTTAAAAAGCTCAACATCAAACCTGTACAAGCATGTTGAGGTAAGTTTATACATCTGTAGTTTATCACAGGGCCACACATAAGACAACCACACACACAGAGACTCCTATCGGCAATTTAGAATAACCAATCAACCTAATGTACATGTTTTTGGCCTGTGGAAGGAAACCGGAGAACCCGGAGGAACCCTATGCAAGTGCATGGAGAACATGCAAACTCTTTCCATTGAGTAGAATATTCATTTTCCACCTCTGATAGTTTCTTCCTGGGTTTGAGTACAGAGACAAGAAGTTTACTGTCAGGACGTGTCACGTGTCCCACACATTCTGCTAAGGTTCTTGTATACAGAATGTATCATCCATGAATGTAGATGTTTATTTGCTGTCACTTACCTTGAAACTTCAGTTCATCGCTCATGATGGGAGATCAGGCCAGTGTTTCACCGTCACTAGGAAAAAACACACACACACACACACACACACACACACACACACACACACACACACACACACACACACACACACACACA
>JAOTRA010000018.1:1710213-1720347 GCA_026260255.1 Pseudolaguvia tuberculata
CACACACACACACACACACACACACACACACACACACACACACACACACACACACACACACACACACACACAAATACGATTCCAGACTGTCCTTTCCCAATATGGCAGCTAGATGGCGGTAAATGATCATCAACATCAAACGATATTAAAAGCCTTTAAACTTAAAATAATTTTTATTAGAAACTCTGGCTCTCCGTTTTCATTTTCGAAATTTCGTCTTTTAATTCTGGTTTTCATTATTATCAGGTTTTATTGGTTTACTCCATTGCCGTCCCTCTCATTCACACACATGTTCTCTGTCTCACTCCTGCTCCTTGATGCAATCCCACGTTCACCTTTAACCAGTCCGACATTCCAACGGCACCACTGCTGTCACACTGTCCTCATACATGTCCTGCACCATGTTCCTCACTCCGCTCCAACAGGGGGCGATGTTACATCCGTAACGGTTTTTTTTTTTTAGTCTAGTTGAACATTTTCACATTTCCGTCCACGCCATTTTGTTTATAAGTATATTTGGTGTGTATCGTAGTGTAATTAATTAATTCCCACACAAATACTCTGTGTAAACTATGGGGAGGAAGAAGAAGAAGCAGATGAAACCGTGGTGTTGATATCCTTTCAGTACTCCTTTCAGCTCGGGAGTGGAAATATCGGCTAACAAACATCCAGACGAGCGTGTAAAATCGACCAGTCTTTATTATATGTACAGAAATATCGTGTGCTTTCATTCATTCATCTTCTTAACCGCTTATTCAACATGTTTGCAATTAATTCGTTTTCATAAGCGCGCCTTTCTGTTTTTATTCTGTTACGTTCTCCTTTCCGTGTGAAAAAGTATGTGCACCCCGTGGGTACAACACAATAGCTGGTTTATTTAGTTTTAGGTGAAATATAGCGTAGTTAATGTGATGTATTTATTATAATCAATGTGATGTAATTAATGTAATGTAGTCTGTTGCAATTAGGCGTTAAGGGCCTTGTTTAGGGGCCGACAGTGGTTGCTTGGTGGTGCTGGGAATCGAACACAGTTGTACAAAAGAGATCAAATGTAAGTTGCTCTGGATAAAATGGTCTACCAAATACTGTAAAGCAGGGGTGTCCAAACTTTTCAGCCCATGGGCCGCATTAACTATCAGACAGCAGTTTGGGGGCCACTCGAGGTCCAAACAAATAATAATTCACTATATTCACCACAGGATTCAGAACACTGATAATGTCCACATATTTACACAAAAAGGTTGATCAAATTCGCAGCTCAATAAAGACGCATGTGAGTCTCTCACACACACCGTGTTATCATGAAAAATAACAACCAGGGGCTGAATTAACTTTTATATAGTATTTCGTTTGTATGTAGTTTTGTGATTAAAAACATTCCAAACTCATTTAATAAGACAAAGCGATTATCTATGCACCTTATTAGCAGCGAAGCTCCGCGAAACTGTTGTTTAATGAATAGCACCGCCCCCTGATCGACGGAACGGAATTGCAGGCCGCAACCCATTTCAAAACTCTGCCACTAGATGGCGGTATTTCATCTCAAAAACGTAACGTCCACATAAGTGAAAGCTCATTTTGGCACGATACACATACATTCCATAATTTTATACGTAGATAAAAAAAGGGTTCCGCGGGCCGGATGAGAGGACTTTGCGGGCCGACACCCCTGCTGTGAAGTAACAAACAAATAAGTTGTAGTGCAGTGAATTAGGTGTAGGAATGGTAACCTGGAAGATTTTGGGGGGGGGGGGGGTGATTTCCAGTGTTACCACAATGGTGTTACCACTGCTTGGCCCTTGAGAAAGTCTCTTATTTGCTCAGTTACCTAGATGAGTTAAAAATACGAGTGATCTTGCATGAAGAAATCATCTATTTTTGGAGAGACATTGTCATTGGCCAGTGTAAGCTGTTATGTCCAGACCTACTGTTGGTATGTACCTCTGGCTTTTCAAGACTGACAACGTGTAATGTTAATTAAACGTTCCCAAAAGCAAATCATATACAATGCAGTAACTAGATAACACACAGACACACACACACTTTATTTTCCTTGACCGTTAATGCAGGTATTGTAATAGGGATTTTGATGATGAAAAGATTCTTATTCAGCACCAGAAGGCCAAACACTTCAAGTGTCACATCTGTCATAAAAAACTATATACCGGTCCAGGCCTGGCCATTCACTGTATGCAGGTGTGTGTTTATTTTATTGTCTATAATTTTCATGCTGAAGCTCAAACTAAATGCTCTTTTATGCTTTGTTTGAAGGTTCATAAAGAAACAATTGACGGTGTTCCCAATGCAATTCCTGGAAGAACCGACATTGAGCTGGAAATTTATGGCATGGAAGGTATTCCAGAGAAAGATATGGATGAAAGGAGACGGGTACTGGAGCAGAAAACACATGGTATTTACTAATGTAAACTTTTTTTATAAACTGTAACTTGTTTATGCATGATGTATATAGTTTTAGTTTTAATTCTTTATTCACTTAGAAAATCAAAAAAAGAAACAGAACCAGGATGACTCTGATGAGGATGATGACGATGATGAAGAGCCAGGACCTTCATTCCAGCAGGCAGCAGCACAGCCTGCGGCTGCTTACGCTCCTATTGCACAGCCTGGAATGAGCCCTGTGCCCACACCAGGAATGCCACCTGGGAGCTACTCAGGTGACACTTTTAATTAATTAAATAATTAATTAATTTAGTTTTATTTATTAAGTGAGTCTTGATGGCCTTTGAATTACATTGTTACCTGTATCCTTAATTGTCGGATTCAGTTTTTTTAATTGTTTTGCTAACTCTGGTGGTTTGTGGTTACTATAGTTTATTTTTTTGTTTATGCCATTATTTTAGCAATGCCACCCATGATGTCTGCTGTCCCTCCCATGATGCCAGGAATGCCCCCAGTCATGGCAGGGATGCCGCCTGGGTAAGAATTAATGAATAACAAATATGGAGCTGATTCACTTTGAGATGTTTGAACAATATGCATTTGCATATATGCTATATATTTATCTTAAAAAAACATTAGGAGAACAGATCAGGATTTTATTTCTTGTATCTGTGTTTGAACTTTAAAATTGCAGATTTTTTTCATCAAAAATAAATTGTGCAAGTACGATGCTTTGTCCTGTTTTAGTGCTGACCACTCTATGATGATGATAAAAAATGCCTGCTTTTTTTTTTTTTTACCCAACAGCATGATGCCAATGGCTGGGATGATCCCACCTGGACCAGGAATGCCTCCGATCATGCCAGGCATGCCACCAGGTTCAGTATTTTAACAACTATGTTTGCTATAAATGGGGAAAAATATGTTCAATTTGTCCTTTTATTATGAAAGTACAAACCCCAGTTTTACAGCACATTGTGTTTCCTGTAACTAAAAACAGAATACAGTAACCTGCAAATCCTCAGACAGATTCAAACTGATTCACTTTATTGTCTCTTACAAATAGTCACTGTTCATTTGATGCCTGTGAAAGATTTGTGACAGGGGCAACAAAAGACTGGGGAAGTTGGGATACAATCCAAATTGCCTGTTTTAAGGTAAAGTGTGTCTGTAAACAGGTGAGCAACATGATTCAGTATAAAAGGAGAATCCCAGAAAGACTCAGTCATTCACAAGTACAGATTTTGTTCACCACTGCATGAACATCTGCTTGTCCCAATAATTTAGGAACAATGTGATGCAACATACAATTGCATGGAATTAGAATCAGGAATTTTCATCAGGCCAGTAGTTCTAACCAACACTTAATGTCTGTAACATTTGAAATGCTGTAAATGTCTAAAAACTTTTAAACAGCAAACAGATCTTAATATGCAAGTTATATTAATACTATAGAAATAAATATTACATTACACTATGAATTTTAGTAAATTTTAAAACCACTGTACTACACCAAATATTCTGCAGTTTTGCTATACAGTCTGTTTGTATTATATCTCTAAATTCTTGGCAAGAATGGGAAAGAATTAAAATATAAAATGATTAAACATTTGCAAGACCCAACAAAGTTGATCGGTTTGAACATTGTAAATCTTTCTGTTCTGGCTTTGTTTTACACAACATCCAATTGTGATTTTATATAGTCCAGATAATTATTAAAAGGAATTTTACTTTGTTAACATTTTTCATTTGTTGGCATAAATTGACCTATTCCAAATGCTAACGCTTCTAACTGTTGTTAATGAGCAGTGACTGCCAAAGCACGATTGGATTTCCACTTAACCCTGTTAGTGTTGCAGTGTTGGGGTACGAATTTGTTCTGCACACATTTACAGTTATTGAGCGTGACTTACATTTAATCTATTTTGTACACCTAAGCCATTGGGGGTTAAGGGAATTGCTCAAGGGTCCACAGTGGTTGACGAACAACCACATACACTCACACTCACTCCTATAGGCAATTTAGCCTAATGGACTGTGGGAAGAGTACCTAGAAGAAGCCCACACAAGCTAAGGATAACATGCTTTGTTAGGTAATATTTGTATGTTATTAATGTGCAACCAAGTGAATGTCTTTAAACTTGTTTTAAAAAGTTTAACTTTTTTTTTTTATTATTTTACTTTGTGACCAACAGTATACAACCTAAATTGATTTCTACTGGTTAAAAGAATGCAACAGAGCTTTGTTTCTCTTAACAGGCATGCCACCTCCTATGGGTCACCGTCCAGGTTTGAGTCACATGCCCCAGTCTCCTGCCTCAACTACATCAGGCCTAATTCCCAAAGCCGCGACACCTGTAGCCACAGCTTCTGCTTCACCGCCTGCTATCAGCAAACCCTTGTTCCCCAGTGCAGGACAGGTATGCGCACATTTCTATTATGTGAATTATCATTAATACGGTCACCGTGTGTAGGTTATTATAATGTTTAATTTAATAAAGTTTAAATGTATTCTGATGGTGATGCACGGCTCGCTACACATCATGGTGTTTATTATTTTTATTTTTAAGAAACGTTGCGAATTTAAAAATGATCATTACATAATTTAGTGGATGATGTAATATTTGATGCTTTTCAAGCACCTTTTTCAGAACTTTTACATCAACATCTTGATGCCGCCATGCTGAGGGGATTTTGCTCTTTGCTTTTTTTCTCTATGCTGCAGATGGGGACTCGAGCTCCCAGCACAAGCTCAGCCTCCTCAAGTATGGATACTTTGTCAGCACCCTCTAAGTCGCTGTCGCAAGTACGCAGCAGCCTGCTGACCTATTGAAACAAGGCTTTTGTAAAACTATCTATAGCTAGTAGCAGTTATAACTGGTGCACTTGTACGTGCCATGTTTATCTGTATAGTAATAGTTTTTTTGCTTGCTCACTAATTATTAAAATAGAATCTCCCGTTGTATAGCTAATCTATAACTCAACTGACAGTGGTGTGATGGATTTGCTAATTTTGGTGATCACCGTTGAACACAACACTGTGTAGTTATTGTATCGAATCTGTTTAGTGTCAGCCATTCTGTGACAGCCAACAGGAATCAGCATGGTTGGTTAGATGTTTTATCGATTTGCCTAATTTAGTTTTGTTGTGTCTCCAGGCTGTGCCGGGGGTAGCAGGAGCTACTTCTGTTGCTTCCAAAGCCACATTCCCAGCCTACAGTCAGTCTGTGCCCTCTGCTGCCAGCGCAGGCAGCACTGTAGCAAAAACTGCCATCCCTATTACAAGTAAGCCTGCCACTCTAACCACTACCAGTGCAACCAGTAAGTTGATCCATCCTGATGAGGATATTTCTCTGGTAAGTGTTTAAATATTGCTTCACTCTTATAAAGTAAGTAATGCAATCTGACTGCAGTGTATGGGTTACTGTCTGCACAATATCATTTTAGTTATTTCGTGTATTCTATACATGACATACTTGGACCACCAGTCAAATGCAGTTTTCTTCTTGTTTGTGTGTCAGGAGGAGCTTCGTGCTCAACTATCACGCTATCAGTGTAAGATCCCTAGCACAGGGCAGGCACACATCAGTGCTCCTCCAGTTGGAACAGTGGGAGGAGTGATGCCTGCTCAGCAGGGCGCTCCTTCACAACAGCCAGGTGCCAGACATCCTATGCATGGTACAGTCCATTTTGGATTACATTTGATATTCTAAAGCACATTACAAGTTTCTTATAATGCGTTTTTCATCAGGACCATATGGTACCCCATCGCAGGCAGTGCCTGGGTTTGTGCCAGGGGCAATGACACCTTATGGGCCAGCCCCTCCAATGGTTCCTCCTTACCAAGGAGCTCCTCCAAGACCGCCCATGACTTTGAGGCCTCCTGTAATGTCACCAGGAGGCCGTTATTGAAGCTCAAACATCAGTCTTCAATAGGTTTGGTGATTCAACCATTTTCTCTGATGGTGTACTTGAAAAGCCAAATTAATAGTATGACTGTAATTCACATGTTAAATAAGGGAAATGGGGAAAACGGCACTGGTTTACGCATGAAAACTATATTTTGCATTGTAATTTTTTTGGACCTCTAATATGATACGGATGCTATAGTGTGGCTTTTTTCCTCCCCCATGTTTCGTTTAGGTTTTTAGAAGTGAAGTTTAGTAAATATGGTTCGTAATAATTTGAAGCGGCTGGAGTAACGTGAACAGTACTGCACCTTTTATCAAGGCAAGTCTTTGTAAACATACTACTGTACTAAAACATTGAGCCTTCACAGCACCGTTAGGTGCTGTTGGACTTCAGGTCCCCAACTTTGCTTGGTGAGGGCTTTAGTTAGCTATAACTGTTTTTGTATGCTTGCTTATCCTTCTCTACACAGGAAACCATACAAATAAGTGGTGATGTAAAATGTTTGTAAAACTGTAATAAACTGTTCAAAACTTAAGACTGTTTCTTCATAACAGGAAGTATCTGTGCAAAGGTTTGTACTTACTGCATGAGTGCAATATGTTATCCACATTTATTGTAAATAACTTATTTAAAAATACATTAAAATACATTTCTTTTAACGTCTGTCTTGATGAAGAGAACACAGGAAAATGCGTTTGGGGCGCTTGTATCCCTTTGCTTTGAAAAGTAGTGTCGTATTGATTGGTGTAAGTCAAGGTCTAAGACCTGAATTATCATTTACTGGGTAAATTAGATAATTGTAGTGTGTGGTCACAATGATTGCCATTTGAAACAGAGTTAATTTGGACACAGGTGAGTGTGTTGCTAAACTGAGGATCTTTCTTCTTCCTGTAGCAATGCCATGGGACCGGCTGAGGTTGAGTCTCACTGGTGCCCTGTTCAGGCTGAGGCAAGTTTCATGTTTTTCTCTTTAATTTCTTATGAGCGAGGGGCTCTCACAGCCTCATGGCTGTTGGATACCAATGTCCCCAAACTTGTAGCAAGTTTGGTGATGGCCCCTGTTATTATTGATATTAGAGAACCTCTATAACTAACCTCTCCTGCTTTTGTTTCCGAAGTGCAGAGGTGGGAACAAGTAACAAGTAAGTTTCAAGTCTTAATACACGAGGCCCACGTAAAGTCAGGGGTCTCAGATCTCAGATTGAATTATGTGCTCCTAAACAAACTAATTTCCTTCCGTTTAATTGGAATGAAAGGCATGGTTATTTATTTAGAAACGTTATAAACCAAAATGTTAAAAGCACAGTGTAAGCATCCCATAACAGAAAAGCTAGTTCTTAAATTAATGTAGTACATTTTGTCAGACACTATGACAATTTGCTTTGGTGGCAAAGATAAACCTCAAAGTGCAAAAAAAAAACCCCAATAAAAAAAGAGGCTCGGTGAGGAAAGGGGGGTGGGGGGTGGCTTGATGGTTAATGCGTCTACCAGAAAGACCAGGGTTTAATTCTCAGCTTCACCAAGCAACCAACCTGTGTGAGATGAAATGTAAGTCGCTCTGGATAACAGCGTCTACCAAATGCTTTTAAAGTAAAGCTCTGCTTTCTACTGTCTAACACAGCCAAAGTATTGGAACACAATTATTTACAGTTCTCCTTTAGGATTTCTATGAGCAGAACACTTCTTCCACATGGTCCTCGCTTCAAAGATCGGACACCACTGCAATTTAACTAACTGCTAACAGAATTTGTATTAATGTAAGTTTATTTATTTATTTTTCCATATGTCACTTCTGCAAAGTAAATCTAATTCTCATTTGGGATTTAAAGACTCTTCAGTGTATAATATTACTGTGGGTTTTCTTTATAGCCTTTATTGTACAATCATTTAAAAATTTAAATACATGTGATCTAGCCAATATCTCCTAAAGCAGCCACCAGGATATTTTCTCAGTTTTTTTCTAGACCAATAAATATTCCTATATGCAGTATCTAGCAGTTTCCTATAGAGGATGCAGATTCAGTGACTCATTGTGGTTCGTTTTACATTAAATATCGATTCTATTACCTGTTCTGGAGAACTGTCATTGTCTTAGGCTGATCTTTTCACTCAACATAATTTGTATTATTTAATCCAATTTTCTTCCATGTTTTCACTGTTTTTTACATTTAAAACAGATCAGATATTTGAAACGGTTTCATTTGAATACCATTAACATTGTGATGTACTGTACTATACTGTACTGTACAGTTCTGTATTAGTACACTGCCATCTGCTATCAGACTTCAACACTGCACCCTTGTACACTACTGTCTACACTACCACTGTCTATTTATTCCTGTTCAATTGAACATTAATACTTCAATAACGATGTTGGTAGCACACTGTCAACCTCCAGATAGTCTTTTTGCCCAATTTCATTCATTCTCTACCAAATGTGCATATCAGGTAGATGTAACACAAACTCGCACATTTATTTGACTTTTACTCTTATTCACATGCACTTTATTTCTTACTTTTTTACCTTTAACTCATTCTTACTTTGCTGTCCACACTGAATGTCAAAAGCGGAGTACAAAATTTCATTGTACAGCGAAACCCGTTTCCTTTACTGTACACAGGACAATAAACACTTTGAACCTGGAATGTAATCATTAACACAATTTCTTGAATCTTTAGTCCGAGAAATTTAACTAAAATGGTACAAGAAGTTGTACAGTAATTTAATTTAAAATACCAGCTTGGCCAAACATTGGCATGAAACTGCTTGCTGTCTTAATTTCTCTGATTAATTCATAAGTCTGGTTTGATTCCTGGTGTTACAGTCGTCTTCGCCTTTCGGCTGCTCCTGGGGTCGTCACAGCGGATCGCTCTGCTCCACACTACCATCCTCTACACCTGCCTCTTTCACCCCAACTACCTGCATATCTTCCTTCACCACATCCATAAACCTCCTCTTTGGTCTTCCTCTTCTCCTCCTGCCCGGCACCTCTATCCTCAGCATTCTCCTACCAATATACTGCATGTCCCTCCTCTGCACATGTCCAAACCATCTCAACCTAGGCTCTTATACCTTTGTCTTTAAAACATCCTACATGCGCCGTCCCTCTTATAAACTCATCCTGTCCATCCTCGTCACTCTTAATGAAAATCTCAACATCTTCAACTCTGCCACCTTCAGCTCCTCCTCCTGTCCTTTTGACTATGCCACTGTCTCTAAACCGTACAACATTGCAGGTCTCACTACAGTCCTATTAACTTTCCCTTTCACTCTTGCCGAAACTCGTCTATCACAAATCACTCTTCTCTACCCGCAACTCCCTGCCTGAACTCTTTTCTTCACTTCTCGAACGCACTCTCCATTACTTTGCACTGTTGACCCCAGGTACTTAAACTCTACCACCTTCACTACCACATCTCCCTGCAACCTCATCATTCCATTGCCTTCCCTCTCATTCACACACATGTACTCAGTTTTACTCCTGCTGAATTTCATTCCCCTTCACCTCCAACTTTCAAGATTCTTCTCAACCTGCTCCCTATCGTCACCACAAATCACAATATCAAACATCATTGTTAATGGAGACTCCTGTCTGACTTCATCTGTCAACCTGTCCATCACCACTGCA
This sequence comes from Pseudolaguvia tuberculata, assembly GCA_026260255.1. NCBI lineage: Eukaryota > Metazoa > Chordata > Actinopteri > Siluriformes > Sisoridae > Pseudolaguvia > Pseudolaguvia tuberculata. The sequence continues at coordinate 1,720,155 of JAOTRA010000018.1, forward strand.
AACAAAAAAGGCTCAGGCTCAAATGAGTTAACCACTGCCATCTCCATCCTTTTAGCAAAATCTACCACCGTCTGCCCTTCCACATTCCTCTATTTAAACCATGCCTACCCATCACCTCCTCATCATCTCTGTTCCCTTCACCAACATGACCATTGAAGTCTGCTCCTATCACCAATCTTTCATGCCTAGCTAC